>SNQJ01S0012836.1:105769-116083 GCA_010110895.2 Picea sitchensis
AACGGTTGCGATCAAATCGTGAAATCGCATATCGCGATTTCGGGGTTTTCGTTGTCGAGTGAACTTTGCATATAGAAATCCCGATCCCCGAATCTCCGATGGCTTATCTCCCTCGCAACTTTTGTCTGATCTGACGGCCCTTGTTCTTTCGGGAAATTTGAATGAGATCCTGTGGTTGTGGACCTCTGTCTTCCTTCTCTTCTGCAAATTCCTGTATCTTGAGCTTTGCCTTTGCTGCGCGTGTTTTCTTCAACGTTGTTCCTCCTAATCTTGCCATCAATGACAAGAATACGCTACTTGGTAAACATCAAGGCTTTCTTCAAAGAATTGAAGAACTCCTGGGCTCACTCATCCCAGATAAAAGGGGTTTCCTTCTTCAAAATACACATGAAACCCTTAGTAATATTGGCATAGTTTACTATGAACCGACTTAAAAAGTTAGCTTTCCCCTATAAACCTTGAAGTTTTCGAATAGTGTGCGGGAGAGGAAATCAAAGTATTGCCTCAACCTTTAACGGATCTACCATGATTCTAGTCTCAGAGACTAAAAATCCTAGAAGATGTCCAGAACTAATGAAAAATATGCGTTTATGAGGGTTCAACTGTATTCGATAATGACGACATATTTCAAAAACTAGTCGAAGGTGCTTTGGGTGATCCACTCTCTTATGAGAGAGAGCAACAAGATCATCAAGATAAGATTCGACTATATGATTAATATCATGGAATGCGAAGGTCATAGCACGTTGGAAGGTTTCTACGGCATTTTTAGGTCCGAAAGGAATATTATGATATGCAAAAGTACCCCAAGGACAAATAAATTTTGTCTTATGTTGATCCTCGGGTTTAATTTGAATTTGGTTATACCTTGAAAATCCATCCATGAAAGAAAAAACTTTGTTTCCTGCGCACTCATCAAGGATTTGATCGATGAAAGGTGTTGGGAAGTTGTCTTTATGATAGGCTTTGTTCATGTCACGAAACTCCATGCATACATGGATGTTTCCTTTCTTCTTATTCACAGGAATGGGATTGGATACCCATTCAGTCAAGGGAACCAGGTAGATAAATCCAACATTAAGAAGTTTCTCTACCTCTGCCTTAATAGAAGGGGCCTTCCGTGGATTGACAGCTCTAAGACGTTGTCGAATAGGCTTAGCATCCGGGTAATTTTTAATCTCATGTTTGGCAATTAAAGGGTAGATTCCTGGAATCTCTTCATATGACCAAGAAACGAAATGTCAAAATTCCTTGAAGTGTTTAGTGTAGATCAGGATTTCCTCTAGTGAACAATCTGCACCAATGTGTACATTTTCAATATTTCCAGGGCTATGAAATGTATTGATCCCTACGGTAGGGAAGATAATTTCCATATTTCCTTCGGCATAAATGCCATATGTATTAAGAAAAACTACAATGTGACCGACTATCTCACTCAAAGTAGATCGAAAGTCATCTTGTTCGATTTTAGAAAGCTCTAGTAGGAAATAAGAGCGATGATGCATGCCATCCCATGGTTTGTCAAAGCCATTCATGTCCTCGATGATAACTTCATCCAAGGGAAAATTCTTATCGAGGCAGTCATGTTAACAAGATGACAAAGTGGCCCACACGGGCTTAAGAACGGGATCCTCCTCGTTCGTCTGCGGCTAATAGGATCGGGATCAACGGAAGAGTTAAGAATAACTTGATACACTATCTCTAATGCCGATAGTGGCATGGCCATTCTAGCATGCGACTGACCTTCACAAGACACATTCATGGAAGGTAGGATCCAAGGATCATTAAAATAGGAAGTGTGGAAAGGAACATACCTCTCTGACGAAACGGGCCCAATGGACATGGCGTAAATATGGTGAACCAATGCCATGAAGTTGAAGGTACCCATAAGGGATGAATACATTTTGACACTGATATTCTTAGTTTTCGGCTGATAATTGTTGACCACGGGGATCGATGGTCCAACAGATGCAGTGGGGCTAGCATATGCAAAGGATAATTAGTCGATCGTCATGATCTTCCCATCGTGAGGAAAAAAAGAGTAGGTAAGATGGATGATACGACGAAAGTCATAGCATAAGTCCAATTGCGTCCTAGTAACAAGTTATACTCAAGGGGTGCATCAACTAGCTAGACATCCACCTCTACCGTCTTCCCACCTAACTACACCGAAAAGGCAAGAAGAATATCGTGAGGGCAGACGGAATGACCGTCAAAAGCAGTCAACATGGTCAGAGACTCAGAGAGATTCGGAGAGCTGAGATATTTCCAACAGACTAGGGACATAACACATGTTGCAGTGCCTTCATCAACAACATTACGATTTATGGTATACTTCGAGTAACCCATGTAGATTTGGAATGCTACATGGTAAGGAAAGTGAGTCTTCACATCTGTGACGTCAAACTTAATAAATTTCGATCCACTGGGATCTAGAGATCCTAATGCAAATAGTAAGGCATTCCTTTATGAAGGACATGTCTAGAGTACCTCCAGGTCCGACATCGCACAAGAGGTTTGACCCAGGTCCTCAACGATAAAGTAATTATGGGCGGCTCTAGCATTAGGTTTGTGGGTAGAGCACTTGAGTACTCCTTTCAGAATACGAGGTGGTGGATTTTTTTTTTCAATCTACAAGGGCATCTTTGGAGGAGGAGGAGGCTCTAGAATACGTAAAGTTTGTAGACAATTGTAATCGAGAGATAAAGTGGATACATTAACCTGAGAATTGACCATATTTATGCACAAATGATCATTGTCTTGTGACGGTGGGTTTTGACTCCCATTCACCACATTTTCGGTGTTTGAGGATATTGAGGCCATGTGTTGGTTATGTAGAAAAGGATTCATCGGCACGGAGGGTGTTGGCCCTTGACCAAGTTTTAGAGAACCTTGGTCATGTTTGACCTCTTTTGGGACTTCGACAGGTTGGTCAAAGGAAGAGTACAAGTTGAAGAAGAAATTGTGAGATCTCGACCTCTTCGTAGGGAACATTTGGATTTAGGGTTTATGTAATGGGTATGGGATGTCAGCCCATGGGTTTAACCATGTTTAGGCCCATTTTGTAATGTATAAATATAAATCTAGGTGATGTAAGTAAGGGGGGAATGAAGTCCAATGTGAGCTAAGTGTGAATGGTTATGATGCTTTGTGCATGCTGCATTGAGATCTTGTAGAGATAAGTGCAAGTGATTGTAAGAATCTGGTGTGCAGATTGTGTAAGAAGGCTTTGTGTTGTGACCTAACTCGGGGAAGGAGGATCTAGCGAGGTGTAGGAATATCTCATGTCCTATGCAGAGTGGGGTTTTTGGGCTCTGCGCATGCAGGAATACTGACTAAAGATAATAAATAAGAGAAGAGTTGGTGGACGTAGCCCCACACTGGGGTGACCCACGTATATACTATGTTATGGTTGCTTTGTCCATTATGGTTGTTGTATTGTTTATATGATTTAATATTAAGTGCAGTAATGAATGTTTAGATGAATCTTGTATGATATATTAGTGCTTAGTGATGTGAATGAATGCTAGATCTGATCTCTTTCCATGCGCTAAGTGCTTAGATGTGTTAGATCTGGTTGAATATTGTGTTGTTTTGTAATTAGGGTTTGGATTTGCGATGTGAATAAGGGTTAAATACTGATGAAGGTTAACTCCTAAGTTCTTTGTTAGAGTGGTGTAATCAAAGATCTATGTCCCAGCTAGGTTGCATACATTTGATTCCTGCAACTACCCCTGCCTCTACCTCGGGTGATACTTAATTTGATTCGCAGGTGTTGCCGAAAGGGCCGGTAGTTAGGGTTTTGTTGGTGCATTCTTGAAGCATTGAACCCCAGGTCTTCCCTTGTGTGTGCCAACAAATGGTTCCGTTGCCGAGACCTGAAACTGTGATTACTGGGAACTGAAGAAAAGAAATATCTGTGCGTATATCTGTTGCTTTAGTTTGCAAGATTCTACTTGAATTGTGAAGATCTGTGCTAAGAAGAGAAGCCCGGTCTAAAGAAAAGAGGTAAGATCTTGAAGCTTTGTGCTCTGCTAAAGGTAAGATAAGTGAAAAATTTTATTTTGAAAGAATGGATCTAGGTATATTTAATAGATTTGGTCCTAGTCTAAAAACTAGGGTACAACTAGAAGAAAGAAGATTTGATATGAATAGATCCAATATAAATAATGAAAGATATGTTATTCCTATGCATAGATAGAATTTTTGGACTAACAAATGGATGCAGGATCCTAGAAATAATTTTGTGCAGGCTAGTTACTATGATCTTAGTGCACAGCATAGGAAAGGTTGGGGATAATTTAAGAGAAAGAGAGGATTAACCCTCTGTTACAGTTGCAGAAGACCGAGCCATCTGGCTAAGAAATGCCCTGGTATAATACCTAGTTTTCTTTGTTGTAAATCTATGGACCATGAAGTTTTGTATTTACCTAGAATGATTGCTAAGGTTGAAAAGATGAATATGAGACAAGAAAACCATGAGAAAGGCCAAGAGACTAAGACTATGGCAGAATCCCAGAAATAATCAAAGACTGTATTATTGTAGATGAAAGAAACCATGAATGACCACAAAGACATTAGTTTATCAGATATCTTCAAAGAGAAAGAGTGCATAGAAAAAACAATAGGAGACTTTGACATAGACTATGTTATGGATGAGGAAACAAAGGTGAATATCATGACATAAAGAACTTGGGAAATTTTGGGAAAGCCTTCTATGGTTCCTTCATTGGGAGGAATATGATTATTTAGAGGAAAGCTAATAACCCTATGTGGAATACTTACCCAAACATCTATGAGTGCTCATGGCACTTCGACAGAGGAAGAATTTGAGGTCGTTAAGTTTGTTGAGAACAACACCCCATTTTCTATTTTGCTAGGAAAGACCTGGATTGAGAAAGATCAGACATGAAGGAAACAAGAAGAGGAAGATATAGAACATAAAAATAAAGAAATAAGAAATTTCATGACTAGGAGAATAACACACTTGATAGAAGAATAGGAGAAAAATTCAAAGCTGCTAGGGACCAGAAATCTAGACGTCGAAGTTGAAAGAACAAAGGAAGATGTGAAACACCTGTTTGTACAAGAGAGTAGAGCACCCACTCCAGAAAAAAAATAAGTATTACTCTCAGAACCCTTGAATGATCCATAGACATGCGGAGTTACTATGCTAAGAGATGATAAGAACAATAACGGAAAGAGGAAATCAGTGACTCATATTACAGGAAAGAAATCTAGAAATCTTAGCAAGAAGAAAGAAAAATTAGAAAAGTTCCAAGAAGCTCCAGAAAGAACTTCGCAGAAGGAAGGTTCCCAGAACTGGAACTTCGTCGGAATATCAATAAAATACATATTGACACTTCTCCATGATGGAGAAATATGACTGTTGGAGGCATTATGACTATTATACCGACGCTCCTGAATGGTAGGAAAGCATTTATGACCTGAAATATTTCCATTGGACCATTGGGACCGTGGAAGTATAGATGGAATTGTATTGATTAAGGATTTTTGACCCATTGGAAGAAACCGTTATGACATTGTCTATTTATCCCTTCGAACGTTTCACCGAGAACACTTTTGCAAACAATGATTCTTTGAGACCATAGAGAGCTGACTATTACCGCACTATGTTTATTGAGACTTCGCCACCCATTCTATTATAGTGAGTGTTTTATCAGCGACCTGAGATACCTGATCTCAAAGGATGCATGTCGGATGACATTAGTGCAGTAGAAAAGTCCATCAAAGAAATTTTAATTGACCTCATGGTTGAGAAGGAGATGCCCGTAGGAGTTCAAGCCTCATCGACGAGAGGAGTGCAAGCCTCCCCATCGATTTCTCACGGAACTAGACAATCCTGAGCTACAATTGAGAAAAGAACCAAGCATCATGATGACTTGGAAAATGTGAAGCTAAACCCATCCATCCTGCCTGACTACATCCCACCCCTGGCCAGTGTGGTGAGTCGTGACATTGTCCTGAGGGACTTCAACTACACATTCATCACTGTGTACCTCCCGAAGGGAATACACACAGTTAGACCACAGTTGGAGAGGCTTTCGACCTTGAAGATCAACGACCATAACTTAGGAGACCGAAAAATCTATGGCATGCTCGCACCTCACAAATATTTGACCAATACGAAGGGGAAGAAGTCGAAGATAATCCCCCAACCATGGACTATGGACATCGCAAGATCCATTATCTTGAACGTGATGAAAATACCACACTTTGGAAGGAATCATTAGGTTAACGCGTGCGTTAAACTCTTGATGTCATGCTTCCATAGAGGTTATATATGGCTAGATAGATGCATCACCTTTGATATGGCGCTTATCCATAGGATCATCGGATTAAGCATGCAGGGACCAAAACCAGAAGACGTTTATCCTGGGAAGGCTGCAGATCGTTCCCTGGCGCAGAAGATTAAAGACACCTATGGTGATGTGGAGAAGGAGAAGTGACGCTACAAGGTAGCTTCCATTCAGAATGGCGTAGTGCACCTAGCCTGCCATTTGATCATTGGTAAGTTGATTAGGAAGAATAGACCCACATAGGTCACGGGGTTCGTCATTGGCATCACAAGAAAATGCGTGGAAGGACTACAGATGAACTGGGTGAGTTGCCTCGTCAAATAGTTAGAACAGGACTGTCATGAAGCTCAGGATCAGGGTTGTCAGTTCCATTTCAGTTGGTTTCTAATTCTCATCGTGTTCATTGATTGGGAAATGCCGAAAGGAGAGACCTTCCCTGACATTGAGTTGTTCGAGCCACTAGCTGTGAAGTTCACCATGCTCTGGTATTCAAGCGATATGGGGAAACAATGGCAGTCGAACACAGTGTTCCACACCTATTACCTACAGTTGAATACGACTATTGATTATTTCACTAGTACGACGTCGAACACCCTGGACAGGTTTAGGCCCCTTATTAAGTTTTTTGCATATAGGCATTTTATTTATATTACTGCGCATGCAGACGAAAGTAAAGAAGAGAATCAATCCTACTACAAGCTCACAAAGGAGAACCTGGAAGAAATCACTAAGTAATGGCCCACCAGGTTCCTTATACTAGTCGACCAGGTAGAACTATCCGACCCCAACCTAATCGAAAGTCTGGTGGTTACTCACGAATAGTATGATACACTCAGCAGTAGCAGAACAAAGAATAAAGAAAATGTACAAGAGCTGAGCAGCGCATCAGAAGAGACTACTTCAGATTCACTTAGAGGAGGAGGTGGTGATGAATTAGACAAAGAAGAGAACAATGGGGAAAAAGATAAGAAGAATCAAGGTGAAGTAACATCACCACAGAATCCCCCTGATGACATAGAGACATCTAGGAAAAGAAATGTTTCCCCTATGAAACCTTCTTCATGAAAGAAGTCCAAAGCTAGCAAGCCCAAGATGGAGACTGTACTCACGGTGGATGACATTGACCTAATCATCGTTGTTGTCTCAGATACCATAGAATATATTTTACAGTACAATGAAGCAAAACAGGAAACCATGTATGAAAAAATTGAAGAAGAGCTGAGAGGGGTACAACAGGCCCTTCAATCCAGCCGAGCAGTGTCCATTGTTCCCCCGCCATAAGAAGAAAAAGAGTTGGGATATGAGCCTGCCTAAATCCATAGAATAGTTGATGCGACCGAAGCTCGCCTTCGTCACATGTAGGAAGAAAAAGAACAGGCCACAGTGGCCCTGAAGCAAGAAAAAGAAGAATTCATAGAGAAACTCCAAGTTTCATAGCAGGAGAAAGACGACCTCCAAGTGAAGTTCACAGAGGATAGAGCATAGATCCAATAGGAGAAAGAATAACTGATCGCAGAGTAGGTTGGAATTAAAGAAGCAGTCAACAGAGCACTTCACTTTGTGATGGGCTTAGAGAAAATGGAGGAAGACCCAGTGGAGAATCAAGAGGTGAAGCTTGTTGAAGCCATTCAATATCTCCAATAGAGGATAGAATAATTGGATTTACAAGCAGTACAAATCACTCCGCAGGACGTGCAGGATCAAAGGGAGGAAACTGCTTGAAACACAGTCCAACAAATCAAGGCATTATCCCTGGAATGTAAACATCTTAGTAGTCAAAGTGCATAGAATTGCGAGCGCCTTAACAAGGACCCTAAATTGAAGACACTGGAGTCACAACTCCAGAAGGAAAAGAAACAAGCATCAACAGTACAAGCGCAGTTGAATCCCTTGTCAGCGGTCGAGCGAATGAAAATATCCCAAAAACATCACATGGCTCAGAAATAGGTCCATGCCATACAAATTAAAGTCATGGAAGTGACTCAAAGGCTCCAACTAGTGCAAGATGCAACTTGCCTACTCTTTGAGGAGATTGAAGGATGAGGAGAAGCACTAGAAAAATAAGTCATTGTAGTTGAACAACACTTGGAAGGACCTGTGACCGAGGAAGTTATTCAGGAGTTCATCAAGAAGAAGGCCCAGGTGAATCATTAGGTCGAAGAATCTCGATCCAAGATCGAGGCATTTGAGGAAGAGTTACCCAGAGAAGAGTGATTTGGGACGAGTCACAGGTGAGTATTGGGGGCCTATTGGCCCTTGACCAAATTTTGAAGAACCTTGGTCATGTTTGACCTCTTTTGGGACTTCGATAGGCTGGTCAAAGGTGGAGTGCAATTTGAATTGGAAATCATGGGATCTCGGCCCTTCTTAGGGCACTTTTGGGTTTAGGGTTTATGTAACGGGTATGGGATGTCGAACCATGGGTTTACCCATGTTTTGGCCCATTTTGTAATGTATAAATAGAAACCTAGGTGATGTAAGTAAGGGGGGAATGAAGTCCAATGTGATCTAAGTGTGAATGGTTATGATTCTTTGTGCATGTTGTGTTGAGATCTTGCAGAGCTAAGTGCAAGTGATTATAAGAAGATGGTGGGCGGATTGTGTAAGAAGGCTTTGTGTTGTGACCTAACTCGAGGAAGGAGGATCTGGCAAGGTGCACACAGATATCTTGTCTGATGCGGAGTGGGGTTTTTGGGCTTTTTGCATGTAGGAATATTGACTGAAGATAATAAATAAGAGAAGAGTTGGTGGACGTAGCCCCACACTCAGGTGAACCGTGTATATCCTGTGCTATTGTTTCTTTGTGAATTATGGTTGTTTTATTGTTTATATGATCTAAGCTTAAGTGTAGTAATGAATGTTTAGATGAATCTGATATGATATCTTAGTGCTTAGTGATGTGAATGAATGCTATATATGATCTCTTTCCATGTGCTAAGTTCTTAGATGTGTTATATATGGTTGAATACTGCATTGTTCTATAATTAGGGTTTGGATCTGCGATGTGAATAAGGGTTAACTACTGATGAAGGTTAACTGCTAAGTGCTTTGTTAGAGTGGTGTAATCACAGATCTGTGTCCCAGCTAGGTTCCATACTTTTGAGTCCTGCAATGACCCCTGCCTCTACCTCGGGTGAGACTTCATCTACTTCGCAGGTGTTGCCGAAAGGGCTGGTAGTTAGGGTTTTTTTAGTGCATTTTTGAAGCGGTGAACCCCAGGTCTTCCCCTATGTGTGCTAACAATGGGTGGTAGAGATAATATTCTTGCAGCTTCAACAATTTTGGGGCATAAATGAGTAAGGTGATCGTCCTTACAAATATTACATGGAAAATTCGCCTTACGCCTTTCTCTCTTGCCCTTACAAACATTATTATTCGTCCTCTCATTATTACCATTTTCCTTGGGTTTATTATTCTTCCCACCCTTACGATTATTATTACATCCTTTCTACTTATTCTCACCTTGTTAAGAACCAAATATCAATATAGCATAGAAAAACCTCAAAATAAGTACTCAACGCCTTGAAAAAGATATAATTTCAGATAATAAGCCTCTTCGAGGAGGCAACCTCCTTTTACCCCACATAAATTTTCAAGTACAAGATGATTCAAAATGAAAATGTTTCCTTGGTATATATAGGAGACTAGGAGGTATAATTACAACTAATGGAATAAATCCGACATAAATAAAATAACATTGCTAATCTAATATGCCCCAGTTAAGGGGGAGTGAGCCAATATTAGGGCTTAACATGCCACTCCCCTTGAGACAAGTGTTGCCCGCAATTCTTGAGTAACTCTGGATGCTTCTGTGTAAAAGACTCATCTTCCCAAGTGGAATCTTCAGCTGGTAGTTTCCTCCATTTAATGAGATACTCTGAAATGGATCTATTCCTCAGCTGGCAAATTCTTGTGTCAGTGATGGCTTCAGTCTCCAATATGATTTTTCCTTCCTCGTCAAGTTCTGGGAATATAGTTTGAACTGGGATCTTGT
>SNQJ01S0012836.1:117372-143033 GCA_010110895.2 Picea sitchensis
TCAACAACCCTATTCCTGCACCCGATGCTTTTGAAGAAGGGAATTTGGCTAACATTTCCCCCACCATCAAAATCGACATTTCCATTAAACCAGGAATCGTCGAAGAAATCATCATTGGAGCAGCCTGTACCCCTGAGGAAATCTCTGCCTACAAAGCCCTCTTCCAGGAATTTCGGGATATATTCCACTGGTCATACACGAAGATGCCTGGCATCGACCCTTCGATTGTCGAACATCGCATCGACACCTGGCCTGACATCCCACCCGTTTGCCAGAAACAGCGACCACTACACCCAGCCAAGGCCACGGCTATCAAAGCCGAAATCAAAGCTGTGACAGTCGTTTAAACAGCCATATTTTTACTTTCAAAGCCGAATCCATCATCTTTTTACTTTCAAAGCCGAATCCATCATCTCTTGTAGTTCATCTTTTGTTACTAACTTCTTTTGTAAATCATTTATGTCCCTACGCATTTATTCACCTTCATCAAGAGTCAATGTAGGATTTTCTAGAGGCTTATTTGGTGTAGAAGTTCCCTTTTTGGGTGGCATGTTGGCCAGGTATCACTTTTGAACCTTGATTTTGACGTGGTTCTTCTAGAAAATATTTCTTCTACTATATTGCCACAGGTCTAATCAAAATTGTATGTGCCAAATGGAATTTACAATAACTTCCCCACAACTTGTTGATTTTTGGCATTTCTAGGAGATCTAACTTGTATAGCGTGCCCCGCACAAAATAATTGATATAAACTTCTGAAATTCATACCAAAAATACTATAGACTGTCAACTATCCAATGCAATTATTCTCACTCAATTTGGATACTCTAGGAAGAAGTTATGATTGTTTTACTTGGAACACCTTCTTGAGACTAGTCAATAGGACTAGTCAGATAACCTATCTTCCACAGGGTGTATCTAAAAATGTACAGTGACCCAAAAGATAAAAATTTTACCACAGATACCTTACTAATTTTTGTAAATATCCCCTAGAGTTCAGAATCTGAAATGTTACAGAAAAACATTTATAGCGAAAAATCCGCAATGACTCAATTCAGGATGATTCCAGAACCCTAACTTGCACATGTTGTATCTCTAAAATTATAAGGCCTCAGGAGCATAAATTTAACCCAACGTACCTTGGTCCATATACTAAATATCCTCCAATCATTGCCTTCTAAAACGTTGTAGAAAAAAGTTATAGCGAAAATTCAAAGGTGTCTCAGATGTAGCAGCGAAACCCAAAGACCTTGAGCTCTGATACCATATGTTAAGAACCAAATATCAATATAGCATAGAAAAACCTATGAATAATTATTCAACTCCTTGAAAAATATATAATTTCAGATAATAAGCCTCTTCGAGGGGGCAACCTCCTTTTACCCCACATAAATGTTCAAGTACAAGATGATTCAAAATGAAAATGTCTCCTTGGTATATATAGGAGACTAGGAAGTATAATTACAACTAATGGAATAAAGCCAACATAAATAAAATAACATTACTAATGTAATATGCCCCAATTAAGGGGTAGTGAGCCAATATTAGGGCTTAACATGCCTGGTTGTTGGTTACCATTTGGGTCGGTCGATAAATGCGCAGAATGTACATTTGTTGACTAAGTGGGATTGGAAGACACAGATGAAGATGGCCCTCCTGTAGATTGGTTTATAGACAACTCTTTCAAATGTCTTGTCATCGAGTCTGCAGATTTCACATTGGTGGAGCCTACAATGCCATAAGCATGAGGTCCGACCTTTTGTATAGGGTCATAGTTTTATGTAAAACCCCATGTTTGGAACCCCCATTTTAAATAATGTATTGTTACAATGTTGATAGGGCTGAGTGCCCAAACAATTATTAAACAGTCGGCATGCCCTAGACATGTAATGTTTTTTTTATCATTATTAATAATAAATAGATCATTGGCTACTAGACGAACAAGGACTAGAGTTATAGGGGGCTATGATTCCACAAGAGAGGGGACTTGAGGGGATAAGTGTTTATTCATATTCTTAATTACCTTTTTTTTCTAAGGGAGGGGATTGGTTACATGGGCTTCTTGGGGAAGGCCAGGAGGTTCTTGATTTCCCCAATAAAATACTTAAACCCATCCCCAGTCCAATTGTGGGGTTGGTCATTGGATCGTCCACTCTATCACCTCTACACTATCCCATTATTTCCCTCACACACTCTCGTTCATGCACTCCCATGCACACACTCCCAGGCATGCACTTACCCATTCATCGACCCATCCTCACTTGCATCTTGGCTTGGTGAAGCAAAAGTAATTGACGAATAATTATCCATGGGATAGTTGCTTGTGATGGTCATTGGTGCAATCCAGTCATGACCTAGGGCCTGCATGTCTAAGATGCATTATCTCGTGCCCTGTTTCTCTCACAACTGCAAGTCTTGAGAGTTCCAGCATTGCGATTTTGGACCAGCTATGCTGGAGGCCCTGGAAAATTAAGGAGAAGGAATGCCTGAGGGACTGTGTGGAAAAGAAGGGTGGAGGTACATTCTCTTGTGGTGGTACAAGTTGGGTAGAAGAAAGCTAGGTACTTGTATTTTTGTGGGTGTTGGGAAACCTGTGAGAGCTTGAGAGATGACTAGTTTGGGAACTGAAGTAACACTCTAGAAACATCCTTATGGATTCATAGCCCTGGCTTGGGGGTGACACTTCTGTTGAGACTTGGAGCAATGGTGTCTACAGTTGGGTGGAACATCCTTGGTCTGTAGCTAGTTGGTGTCATATTTCATAAAGATAAGTTCTCTCTGTTATGGTGTCATTTACATGTATTTGAATTTTATTTCTGTGGTATATTTATTTAATTATCATTAAGTAAATATTTAGGCTATGCATGGTTGTTGATTATTGATGTGCATGTCGTTAAAGTATTTTTTATTTTATGCATACTTAAATAATGATAAAGGTATCGATAAGAGAAAGGAGTCCAAGGGTAGACTTGAAGGTAGCGCACCCCAAGCTGTGGGTGGCTGGGTATGTTACAGTTTTGTATCAGAGATTTTGATTGAAACACTGGGCTGATATGGGTTGGGTCTGTTGGTCACAGTCTCGGGGTCGAGATCGAATTCTAACCATGGAGTTGAAAATATTAGGAGGAATGGAATTTCATAATTACACAGGAGATATATCATCAGAGATCAGTGGTAAGGGGTTCGAAGGATCATGACCATCCCCCCTTTGAATCTAGGAGCGCTCACAACTGTAGGATCAGGGGAGATATGGGATCGTTTGATCGGAGGATAGACAAAAAAGGGTCATATGATGAAAAGGAAGCAGGGGTTAAGGTCACCACCATCAAATCCCATTGGAGAGTGAGATCAATGGACAAGAGGAATTGCAGGGAACCAAGTTGTATGTGATATAATTTCTCAAGGAGGTCCCACAATCCAAACCACAGTTTCCCCAAGGGGTTACGTGTCAGCATCAGGAGAATTGAGGGATGAAAATAGGGTTACTCCAAACCACCGATGTGTTACCCCGCAATTTGAAAGGCGATTAGGAGAAGTTAAGAACTGATATTTCCAGACACTAAAGATCTGAAGTGAATCTCAGCCATTCGATATGTAGGAGGACACATGGCAGAAATACACGTGCTTTTGGGGAAATCAAATGTTGAGAGTTGAGTTCTCTGAAACCCAAAGACCCAAAAGGATCTCAGTCGTCGATCTTCCAAAAGCCATACGTCACCAGATCCAAGGCTTCGGATAAAATCCACTGGGGCTAGACAAGTTTTGAAATATGATATTTTCGAAGTCCAAAGACCTGAAGTAAGCCTCCACCGTCAGATTAAGGAGGAAACATGGTGTAGATCCATGGACACTCGGTGAATACCCAAAGTGAATCTTAGTCATTCATTCCCAGAGGACACATGGTGACAGATTGGCCAGTTTGAGAATTCGAAGTTCAGGAGAATGGGAAGGGTGTTAGTGTTGAAACTCCCGAAGAAAGAAGAGTTCAAGTGGTGGGGCACGAACAAGTCACCTGGAGGTGATGTGTACCCCATAATTCTGAAGTGACATGGATTATGGAAATCACCTAGGATAATGTGGACACATGGGATTTGTGCCACGTTTCAGTGAGATTTGAGCTTTTGGATTATTGAAAAGTTGATTAGAACGTGACATGTGTCACCTTCCTTATTGGGCCATGTGTCCGCTTCCATTATTTTCGCCACGTGGCGATAGATCGTCCAATCTGAAGACTGGGCACTCTAGAGGGGAAATATGTGATAGGTTGCATTGGGTCAAAAAATACTAAAGGCATGAAGGTCGAAGTACATATCGACCGTTGATCCTAGAAGACATGTGACAATATATATCACAGCAGTTCAGAGGATCGATGCTCTGGGAGAAAGTGAAGGCATAGAGTTTGAAGATCCTGAATTCTGAAGATCCAGAGTGATTCACAACCGTTGATCTATGAGAGACACGTGTCGAAGGATCGTCGACTTCAGGTGAAAGTGTTTTGAGAGGAGGAAAGAGAGGAAAGTTGAGACTCCTGAAGCGCAAAGTCCTGAAGTGGATCTTGATTGTTGATCATGGAAAAGAATGAGGACCGCGGATCCGGTCCTGGCTAAAAGTTCTGAAGTCCTGAAGCTCCAGATAAGCGATTTTTCAGCTAAGCACATGGTCATGGTTGTGGTCATATGCAGATTGAGAGTTAAGGGGAGGACTAAGGGACGAATTGGTTGTCCTCAAGACAAAAAAATGCTAAGGAAGGATTTAACAACGATTTTTAGTAGTAATCACCTAGGAGGGTGGTTTGAAGGAAGCGCCTGGGCAAGATGAAATTCTGTGCCAACCAAGGATAATAGGACACTGCTATTTTTTTTCGGAGAATGGGGATATGATCTCCATGAACAAAAAACAATAAAGAGACCTGTAGCATGGTTTGGCAATTTTGTTTATCATATACATAATTATAAAAAAATGGTTGCTTGCACATATTGCAGAATTAAGGGGCTTAAGCACATCATCTCAAGATGCGTATTGAGGAAATGGAAGAAGGCGAGGGAGCCTCCAGTCATGATAAGGAGGTCGAAGGATAGAATATCAGAGTTGGTAATGCAGAGAGAGAGTCCAATGGGAGAAAGGGAAAAAGAGAGAAGGAAATGTTAATAGAAACAGTAAGAAGCCTGAAGATGGAAGTGAAGAGCTACAAAGATGACAATGAAAGACTAATGAGAGAGAGAAGTCAGATAAATGCTCAAGTGTTACAGAGCTTAAATCAGTTGCAGAGGCAAATGAAAAGGGATTAAACTCAAGACAAGAGGAATAAGGTAGGTTCCATGAAAGAAGGGGTGATCATGGGAGAGCTGGTTATTCCCAAATTACTAGCAGAGCTCATGGAAACCACTCACCTCCTTACTCCGAAATAAGGTTTTATGCATCAAAATATCTCCTAATAATTCCATAGGTGTCTCCTGTCAGACACCAAAGAAGGAAACAAGAGGTATACAGTTTGCAAGGAGAGTTGAGTAAGCTCAAGGCACCTTCCTTCGATGGCGAAATAGAAAGGTAAGATGATGTTGAACCATGGTTTCTTGGACTCCATAGATATTTTTAATTTCATAACTATTCATCCAACCTAGAAGCTAGGATTTCCACCTACCATTTACATGGGAAAGTTGCAATGTGGTGGGACCAACTTAAGAAAGTGGAGCATGTTAATGAAAGTGGGATCACTTTGAAGCAGTTTAAGAAGTACTTCCAGAAGGAGTACCTCTCAGATCATTTCTATGACAAGAAAATGTAGGAGTTCTTTGAACTTAGGTTGGGAAGCATGACTATGGTAGAGTACAAGAAGATGTTCTTGGGATTGTTAAAGTATGTCAGGTTCATTGGTGATGAGAAAGTAAAAATACAGAGATTTCTAAGTGGACTGCCAGCCTTTTATAAGAAAAAGATCAAGTATGATGAACCCAAGACCTTGACTAAGGCCATCAGGAAGGCTAAATACCTATATGAGCAAGGCTAGGGAAGATAATACCTACATAAATCTTGGAAGGAAAAGAAGAATGTGAATTTCAATCAGAGGAGGAAAGGATTCAAGCCTCCCTTCAATAGGAATGAGCCTAATAGAAACCATCAAGATCAATATACTAAGGGATATTTCAAGAAATCAGATTCCTTGGGAAAAAGGGGAAGACCACCAATCCAATGTTGGGGATGCAAGGAAGATCACCTGTACAAGGATTTCCCACATAGAAAAGACAGAGTGAAGACTTTGCACAACATCCAAGAGGCTACAACAGTCAAAGATATGTGAAGAATCTATGCAACTTTAGATGATCAACAAGACGAGTACCAGTCCAATATGATCGAGGTGGAAGGTAAGATCATAAATCAACTTTTTTCTATTTTGATTGATTTAGGAGAAAGTCATTGCTACATTGATCCTATGATAGTGGATAGATTACATTTGGAGAAAAGTAAACTTGGTTAAGCTAGCCACTGGAACCAAAAGAAGAATCCATGATATGGTCAGAAGTTCTTCCATAAGTTTTAATGGCATGAAGACTAGTATTGATCTAAATATCATACCATTGGGGTCTTATGATATTCCGATTGGAATGGACTAGTTGGAGAAGAATCATTTTGTCCTATATTGTCATAACAATGCATTTACATGTCTTGAGGGAGATGGAAAACATAGCACTGTGAAACGAGTTCCAAGACCCATCTCTATAAGGGAGATTTCAGCCTTACAACTAAAAAGATGTTTTAGGAAAGGATGTCAATTATCTGTAGCTAATGTGGAAGATCCAGATAATACAAAGGGGCTAAACCTCGATGATTTCTTGGTACTACAAGAATTTGAAGATGTATTCCAAGAAATACCTAGATTGTCGCCAAGAAGGGAGATAGATTTCTCAATTGATTTAGTGCCAGGAGTTTCCCCGGTGTCAAAAACACTTTACAGAATGAGCACACCAGAGTTAAAAGAATTACAAATGCAGTTGGAGGAATTGTTGAAGAAAGGGTACATACGTCCAAGTGTTTCACCTTGGGGAGCACCAATGTTTTTTGTCAAAAGAAAAGATGGAACCTTGAGGTTGTGTATTGACTTTCGACAGCTAAACAAGTACACTATAAAGAACAAGTATCCTCTACACCAAATTGATGACCTCTTTGACCAGCTAAGAGGAGTGAAGATATTATCAAAGATTGACCTGATGGAAAGATACCATAAGGTAAGAATCAAGGAGGAAGACATTCATAAGACAACCTTTACGACCAGGTATGGGCATTATGAATTTGTAGTGGTTCCATTTGGACTGACCAATGCACCAACTGTCTTCATGTTCTTA
Organism: Picea sitchensis; assembly: GCA_010110895.2. Taxonomy (NCBI): domain Eukaryota; kingdom Viridiplantae; phylum Streptophyta; class Pinopsida; order Pinales; family Pinaceae; genus Picea; species Picea sitchensis. The sequence goes on from SNQJ01S0012836.1 coordinate 124,713, forward strand.
ATGAATGGCATATTCATGAATTATTTGGATAAGTTTGTCATAGTATTCCTGGATGACATACTTATTTATTCTAAGTCTGAAGAGGATCATGAACATCACTTAAGATTGGTATTTCAAGTACTGAGAGAACATCAGTTGTATGCGAAGTTTAGTAAGTGGTCTTTCTATCAAAATAAAATCCATTACTTGGGACACATTATTTTAGAGCAGGGCATAACAGTGCATCGAAAGAAGATCGAAGCCATTCGAGGATGGCCAACACCCAGAAATGTGTCAGACGTCAAATAAGTTTTGGGATTAGTTGGCTACTACAAAAGGTTCATAGTAGGGTTCTCTAAGATTTCTCATCCCATCACTTCTTTGTAAAAGAAGGGAACTACATTTGAATGGACACTCAAGTGTGAAAATAATTTTAATCTATTGAAGGAATTACTTACTAGTGCACTTGTGTTGAATATTGCTAACCCAAATGAAAGTTTTGTGGTATGTACAAATGCATGTAAGGAAGGAATTGGGGGAGTCATCACGCAAAATGGACATGTCATTGGATATGAGTCCAGAAATCTTAAGGAACATGAGAGGAACTATGTCACCCATGACTTGGAACTTCCTTCCATTGTTCACGCCTTGAGGATGTGGAGGCATTATCTCATGGGGAATAAATTTGAATTAAGGAAAGACCACATTGGCCTGAAGTATCTTTTTGAACAGTCGACCTTGAATTCCAGGAAAACACGATGGCTGGAATTTTTAAGTGAATATGAATTCTATATCAATCATATCAAGGGAAAGGAGAATAAAGTTGTCAATGAACTTAGTAGAAGAGTGCATCTCATGCATGCTACTGCTGTCAGTATGCATCATTCAGACTTGAAGGGAAGAATTTTAGATGGTCTTGTTACAGACCAGAATTACCTACAGGTAAAGGAAAACTTATAGAAAGGAGATGTACAACAAAAAATAAAGGAGTATGAGATAAAGGAAGACAGATTACTCATGCATAAAAATAGAATCTATGTTCCTAGTTCTAGAGAAATGAGAAATTTGGTACTGAAGGAAATGCATGATGTTCCTTATGCTAGACATCCTGGTTACCAGAAAACAATTACAGCAGTAAGAAGCCAGTTCTTTTGGCTAGGAATGAATAAGGATGTTGTTGATTACATCGCTTGATGTATGGAATGTCAGAAGGTGAAGGCTGAGCATAGGTACCCAACGGGTTTGTTGTAACCATTTCCAATTCCAAAGAAGAAATTGGAATTGATAACCATGGATTTCATCACAGGATTACCCAGAACGAATAAGCAACATGATTCAATACTGGTGGTGGTTGACAAATTAACAAAGGATGCTCATTTTGTGCCTGTGAATACAATGCATACATCGACTAATATTGCAGAAATTTTCATGAAGGAAATTGCTAGGTTGCATGGGATACCTAGGATAATGGTCTCGGACAGAGATACGAAGTTTACCTCCAATATCTAGAGGGGATTGTTTAAAGGATTTGGCACAAATCTAAACTTTATCACAACATTATTATCATCCCTAGACAGATGGGAAAATAGAGAGGGTCAATCGAATAATTGAAGACATGTTGAGAATGTATGTGATGGATAAGCCATCTAAGTGGGAAGATTAATTACACTTGGTTGAGTTTTCATATAATAATGGGTATCAAGATTCATTAAGAATGATCCCATTTGAAGCCTTGTACGATAGGAAATGCGATACTCCAGTAAGCTGGGACAACCCAGCAAATAGAGTGGTACTTGGGCTGGAGTTGCTCAAGGACATGGAAGACCAGGTGGTTAAGATCAAGCAGAATTTAAAGGTATCTCAAGATACATAGAAAGTCTATGCAGACAAGAACATGACAGCTAGAGAATTTAAAGTAGGGGATCATGTACTTTTGAAATTGAAGCCCAAGAAAAGATCCTTGAAATTGGGCAGTTGTAGAAAGATGGCAGCCATATTTTGTGGTCCATTTGGAATATTGGACATAATAGGACCAATTTCATACATGATTTCATTGCCTGCTTCCATGAATGTGCATAATGTATTTCATGTCTCTTTACTAAAGAAATATGTACATGATCCTAACCATGTTATGGATTATCATCTGATTCAGGTAGAGACAGAGGGAGATTTTTAGGTTCAGCCAGTGTGGGTATTGGAAAAAAATTTCAAAATGTTCTGGAATCGAGTTATAGAGATGGTAAAAGTTTAGTGGACCTGCTACGGTCCTGAAGATGCTACCTAGGAGCATGAATATGCCATGCGGGCAGAGTACCCGCAGATTTTTTAATATATTTGAGATTTGGATCTCTATTTTGTATATGCATTGAGGACAATGCCAAAATAAGGGGGAGTGGGTGTAGCACCCTAGATTTTGAACCCCCATTTTAAATAATGTATTGTTACAATGTTGAGAGGCCTGAGTGCCCAAACAATTATTAAAAGGTTAGTGTGCCCAAGACATGTAATGTTTTGTTTATCATTATTAATAATAAATACATCGTTGGTTGCTAGATGGACAAGGAATAGAGTTATCGGGGGCTATGATTCCATAAGAGAGGGGGATTGAGGGGCTAAGTGTTTATTCCTATTATTAATTACCTTTTTGTCTAAGGGAGGGGATCGGTTACATGGGATTCTTGGGGAAGGCCAACAGGTTCTTGATTTCCCCACTAAAATAATTAAACCCATCCCCGATCCGATTGTGGGGTTGGTCATTGGCTTGTCCGCTTCGTCACCTTTGAGTTATCCCATTATTTCCCTCACACACTCTTGTGCATGAAATCCCATGTGTGCACTCCCATGCATGCACTCCTAGACACACACTTACCCATTCATTGACTTGTCCTCACCTGCATCTTGGCGAAGCGAAGCGAAAGGAACTGCTGAAGAATTATCCAGGGGATAATAGGATGTGATGGTCGCTTGTGCAATCCAACCATGACCTAGGGGCTGCATGTCTGATATACATTGGCATGTGCCCTGTTTCTCTCAAAACAACGAGACCTGAGAGTTCCAACATTGAGATTCTAGACCAGCTGTGCTGGAGGCTCTGGAAAATAAAGGAGAAGGACTGCCTAAGGGACTGCATGGCAGAGAAGGATGGAGCTCCATTCTATTGGGGTGATACAGGCTGGGTATAAGAGAGCTGGGTAATTGGATTGTTGTGGGTGCTAGGAAACCTGTGATATCTTGAGAGATGACTGGTTTGGGAACCCAGGTAACACTCTAGAACCGTCCTTGTGGATTCATAGACCTGGCTTGAGGGTGACACTATTGTTGAGACTTGGAGAAGTGGTGTCTACAGTTAGGTGGAACGTCCTTGGTCTGCATCCAATCGATGTCATATTTCATAAAGATAAGTGCTCTCTGTTATGGCATCATTTACATGTATTTGAATGTTATTTCCATTGTATATTTAATTATCGTTAATTGAATCTTTAGGCTATGCATGCTTGTTGATTACTGTTGTGCATGTCATTAAAGTGTTTTTTCTTTTATGCATCCTTAAATAATGATCAAGGTATCAGTAAGAGAAAGGAGTCCAAGGGTGGACTTGAAGGTAGCATACCCTGACCTGTGGGTGGTTGGGTATGTTACATTTTACCTCTGTGCATCAGGAAGAATCTTGTATAACATATTAGACTGAGCATATATAAGATCTAACTATTGGGCTTTGAAAATTGTTTCTTCCTCAAATGTAACCCCAAATGTAGCAAAATCCTTCGAAATAGGAGGCTATAGATATTTAAGGAACCATTATAATAAGAATTTCCCAGGTATACAGGTCTTGATCAACCTCTTCCGTCGATGCCACTCCTGGATATGATCTGAGATATGAGTGGCTTTGTCCTGGTGTAGAGTCAAAAAAAATTCTAGGACAACATCGTAATGAACCGACAATTGGAAGTGGTTAAGGAACACTAAAACCATATGACTAAAGGTCCTGTATGCCCCCCTAAGTAGATCTATATACCATTTCACGAAAACCCCCGTGAGGGTGCATTGAAACAATCTTAACTGAATGGAATCATCGTTAAGGGAATTGGAGGAGCACCATAAGTGAAAGGTGGTAACGTGATCACCAGGATCCTCACTATTCTTTCCTTCAAATTTTTGAATATCCGAAGGAAGCTTGGTGGGAACTGGGGCCCATGTAGGATCATGACACATTGGGTCGTTCATCAACTTAGACAAGTTTGGCAGATTGAGCATGTCCAGAAAAGGGAGACGGGGTTGCGACATCTAGCCCCAAGCTCTCTAGAAATATCATGGTTGGGGAATTGTAGCCCATCCAGGGTTCTGGTAAGAACCATGGCCATGTCCGAGATTGTAAGACCCTCCTCTAGGTTGATTCATAAGGGGTTGTTTGGGTATCATTCCAATAGGACTGTTCTGATGAGGGTTATAAAAAATGCCCCCAATCGAAGTGGCTCCATGTTGGGGGTTTCCCAAGGTGTGAAATTGAACTCCTCCATGTATGAATCTGGAGGAGAAATGTGGATTCATCATGACAAACATGTTGGTAGGAATCAACACTGAGGAGGTGAGAGTAAAGGACATAACTTGAGAAGAATCTTGTCCACCACATTGGTTACTCCATCCAGAAGAAACAGGATTAGACCCGTGGTTAAAAGAAGGAATGCCTCCCACGGTAGGAGTCATTTGAGGGACCTAAGTGACACCAAATGAGAACATAGTATAATGGGGAGTTGTGCCCCCAAGTCCAATGCTAGCATTAGGGCCAACAACTGGGATGGATTTTGAAAACTGCAATGTAAATTCAACATACCATATGAAAAAGGACTAGAGGCCATCAGGATGGATTGAACATTGTAGCTCGGTGAGTGACCAAGAGACCCAAGCAGGTTCGTGGAAATAGTTCGAGTATTCACCATAGGATGGGCATAAGTGATAATAGGTGCCTCCAACACTACAACCATTGTGGTCGCAGGAGTCGAAGGGGTACCATTAACTATAGTAGGTATGGGAGTCGAAGGGATCCCAGTATCTTGATGACTCATTTCAGTACTCATCCTTGTAGAATCACAAGTCTGATAAGTGGAGTTGTGTGTACCACGTTTAATAACTCTATGTCTTTTAGAAGGAAAATAATCAAAATGAGGTGGTAACTATAACAAGTGGAAAGACCTTGGAGGAAGCTGGTCCAACTCCATGATGACTTAAGATTCAAGATATAAAAAACAAATATTAAGGCCAACTAATAATCAAAGAGCACACCAAAAATAATAAAATGACCAATACGCACACAAACAAGATAAAGTGGTTGAAAGGGACCTCCCTCTCTAAAGTAGGTATTCCTCGCCCAAGAGGGGCCCGAGACTCCTCTACCAAAGATTGGAGGAAACAAAATAAATTATAAGGGCCCTCATGGGCTTAACAACCAGTCGATCAGATCCCCCCAAAGAGGTAATCCTCCATAAAGTCTGTGTGTTTTCTGACCCTTATCTAACCCAAGGTACCTACAGAATAACCCATGCAAGTAACCTATGTGGTACCTTAGTCAAGCAACTAAGAAACCACAGTATAATCGATGCACAAGCAAACAATAGTAAGTCAGGTCCACCATATGGGCAGGGTAGCAAAACCCAAAACCTTGAACGCACTGCCTCTCATGGAGGTAAGGGAATTATCAAGATCCCCATATATGAATATATCCCTAGAAATATATCTGACACTAAGAAGGTATCAGGGGGATATCCCTTCAACCGATCTCGTGCTTAACTCCAGTGTAAGCAGAGCCTTCTGATATTAACGATTATATAATGGATTTCTCCACTCCCTTAGTTAGACACATATGTTGATTTAATAGCATTGGAGAAGTTTACTCGCAAAATCCTATTCCAGGGTTCTAAATCTTAAGCTAGTTTGTGCACCCTAGAAAATAAAATCGTTACAAATCAATTTTAAATTATAGCGTTAATTTTAATGGCCTTGCTTACTCAAAAGTTGAGGTTGTGAAAAAAGTAATTTTATGACTCAACAAGTAAAATAAATGAATATGAATACAATGCAAATTCCTAACTATAATTTCCAATAAATCATATGCTTCTTAAAAATGAAATTTTCAATTCAATTATGCAATTCTAAATAAAAATGCAATCTTTCTTTACATGCTCTAAGATAAATCACAAAGACTCAAGAGATCAAAAAGTATTTTCAATATAAGAGAATGAAAATGAAAGGATTGAACAATAGCTTGATATAAAGACTCTACTGTGTATAGAAAGAGACAACCCAAGTAGAATATCAAGGAGCAAAACACGCAGCCCAAGGTTCAAGGACAATCAAAATGAAAAGATGATGAGAAAGGCACCGCCCAAAAATTCAACCAAAGACAAGTTTCATGTCATTACATAGACACTTAACAGTCACCACATAGATCTAAGAAGACTCAACAATCATCAAAACCTACCCAACAAACACCAAACCCAGTAATCAAGAAACAAAGGTTTATGTACGCAATTGTTCAAGGGAAAAACACATATGTACGCAGCTTACAGGAGTACAACACGCGTATGTACACGACTGTCAAGAAAAAACCCACGTATATGTGTCAAAACATAGCTCGGCTAAAGAGAAGGATAATAAACTCAGACCCAGAGTGAACAGAGGATGTCAAGTAATCATACGACAATAAACTCAATATGAACGAGAGAAATCTAAGGAGAAAAACACTCCAAACCTTGAAAAAGAAGATTATTTCCCTAGTATGGTCGCCAATTCTATTATGAGGAAAATATATTTATGGATAGGGGCAAACCACAACAGAAGGAAATGACTGCAGAAATCAACTCTAATTTCAAGTATTCTATATAAGAAAATATTCTAACAAGACAAGATAAGAGGTGTTGGAACAAGGGCAGACCCAGGGTTTAATGCTACAACAACGCACCAACAAAACCCTAACTACCGACCCTTTCGGCAACACCTGCAAAGAAGATGAAGTCTCACATGAGGTAGAGGCAGGGGTGTTTGCAGGACTCAGGTGTCTTCAACCTTAGCTGGGACACATATATGTGATTGTAATACTTAACAAAGCACTTAGCACTAGCAGTTCATCAATATTTAACCACTATTCTACTGCACAGATAAAATAGAGCATCTCATCATTCACTTAGATCTGATGTATCTAAGCACTTATCATAAATAGGTAGATTAAATATAGCATATTCAAACACTAATAACATTCACATAGGTCAAATCTACATCCATATACATCATTAGCACAAAGCATAAGCATATCTATCCATCTATATCAAAGCACTTAGCAAGTAAATACATAAAAACATCAAGACATCGCACAAATCAGAGAAACACAACATATATGTGGTCCACCCCCACCCTGGGGCTACATCCAACAACTCGTGTTCTTCTTTATTGTCTTCAGTCAATCAATTACATGCACAGAGCCACAAAATCCTACTCCGCATAGGACAAGTTATCTGCGCGCACCTCACCAGATCTTCCTTCCCCGAGGTAGGTTACAGCACTAAGCCTTCTACAGTCACTTGCACTCAGCTTTGCAAGCTTTACACAGTATGCACAGATCTCTTACAATCCTTCGATCACATAGATCTAGCACTTATCCATTCATCTAACATCACATAGATGTACTCTCTATATATCCTTGCATTTCCTAGACATCTATATATACATTAAAAAATAGGCCTAAACATGGGTAAACCCATGGGATGACATCCCATACCCGTTACATAATCCCAATTCCAAAAAAGGACCCAAAAAGGGGCCGAGATTTCGCGATATCTACCTTGTCTTGCGATCCTCCTTCGACAGGCTGTCTAAGTCCCAAAATAGGTCAGACTTGACCAAAGATCTCTCAAAACTTGGTCAAGGGCTAACATGCCCCCAACACTCACCTATGACTCATCCCGAGTCACTCTGATCTGGGTAGTTCTTCTTCGAAATCCTCTATCTTAGCTCGAGATGCTTCGACTTGTTGTTGTGCCATGGCCTCTTGTGCAATGAACTCTTAGATGACTACCTCATTCATAGGCCCCTCCAGGCATTGTTCAGCTGCAATAACAACCTGCTCCTGTCCTGCTCCTTGGCCTTCTACCTCTGTGAAAAATTGGTAGGCCTTATCTTGTATAGGTTGGAGTCTCTAAGTTAATTCCATAAATCTTCTCTGGATAGTGTGGATCTGTTGTTGGGAGGTGTGTTTCTCTTGGGAGCACTTCATTCTTTCCATAGATGACAGAGGCTTCAGCTGTGCCTGTATCATTTTGGCTTGATACTTCACCTCTTGGAGCTGCGAATCCAGTGCCTTTAGTTATGTATTCTCTATGAGTTGCTCATAGGTCTGGGCACTATGATCAATAAGTTTCTTACATTCCATAGTAAGAGATTTTATTCTTTCAACTGCGCTTCAACCAGTTGCTACTCTTTGGTCCCTTACATCCTGTGGGGTCTCGGGCACTGCGCGGAGCTCTAAGTCTGTTATGCATTGTTGTAACTATTGGATAGCTTTTGCGAGTTATTCCACTTGCTGTGTGACTCGATATTCTATCTTTATTTCGACGAATGTCACAGAGTGAAGTGCTCTGTTGACCACTTCTTTTACTTCAAGTTTCTTTGCGAACAACTGTTCTTTTCCTTTCTGCATCTATTCTTTTTCTTCATCGAAATTCACTTGGAGATCAATCTTTTATTGTTCTGCAGCTTGGCATTGTTCGACAAGTACTCCTTGTACTTGTGTCAAAGCCTGGGTGTCTTGGTTAGTTTCTTCGTGTGCTCATCGGAGGTGAGCTTCCACTATATCAGCTAGATGGTGGAGTTGGGTTGGTGCATCTCCCAACTCTGGTTCTCCCGGTGTAGTGGAGACTAGGCGACTGGACTGAAGGGCCTGTTGTACCCCTCGAAGTTTGACTTCGATCCTATCATACATTTCTTCCTTCTTGGTTGTTTGTTTCACTGATATTTTAAGCGAGGCATCATTCAGGGCTACGATGATGAAATCAAAATCATCGGAGGTGAGGACGGTATACATCTTGGTCATGGTGGCTTTTGACTTCTTCCGAGAAGAAGGTTTCAAGGGGGAAACATTTCTCTTCTTCAAGGGGTCCTCCTCATCTTTGAGCGGTGTTACTTCGTTAGGCCTCTGTTCATCTTCGATTTCATCACCACCCCCTCATTCAGGTGATGTGGAAGCAGTCTTCAGTGAGGTGTTGCTTAATTTTTATACCTCCTCAGTCTTCTTTTGTCTGTTGGTTTCAGGTGTATTCTCTTCTTTATGAGTGTCCTTCGGGTTGTCATTAGCAGATATCTCTGCGAGGTTGGCAGGGATAAGGAGGTTAGCGGACCATTCCTTAGAGATTTCCTCTAGGTCTTCTTCTGTAAGGTTATAATATGTCTGTAGCTTCTCTTTATGTTCATCTGACCACACTGTAATGTAAGTGAAGTTTCGATATGCACTGAACTTCATCAGTGGTTGGAACCTTTGTAATGTTTTTAGAGCCATACAAGGCTTGGCTTCAATGGCTCACTTCAGCTGAAGGTAGTATGTATGTTATAGCGTTATTGCCATTGTTTGTTCATATCAATTGAATACCACCGAGGTGTGAACTTCATGGAAAGCGGTTCGAATGGCTCTATGTATGGGAAGGTTTATCCTTCTGTCAATGGCTCTATGTATGGGAAGGTTTATCCTTCTGTCATCTCCCAGGCAACAAATAAAATGAGGACTAGGAGCTATTTGAAATGGAATTCGTAACCCTGGTTCCGGGCTTCTCGGCAATCAAGTTCAAACTGGTTAACTAGGTACTTCGCGCATTTCATCTGCAAGCCTTCCGCGCACTTCCCTGCGAGGTCAACAACAAAGTTGATGACCTATGTAGGTCGATTATTTCTTACTAACTTCCCAGCTATCATTTGACATGCAAGGCGCACTGTGCCACTCTGGATGGAAGCTACCTTACAACCTCTTGTTCCCTTCTCAACATCGCCATAGGTGTCCTTTATCTTTTGTGCAAGTGTGTGATCTGCTCTGTTCTTTATGGCGTCGTGTAATGGTCTAGTGGTGAACCATAAATTTCTTTCTACCCATTCATAGGGTTGGCCAAATGGTTATATTAGTCCCAATGGCTATATTTCTTCGCCATGGCGAAGTTTCATGTGACGTTATTCTGTTATCCCAACGAAGTTCCAATTTTGCAAATTTTCCTTCTGCAAGGTTCCTTCTGGAACCTTCTATAACTTGTCGATATTAGATCTCTTCTTACTTATCTTTCTATCATTATTTCTAGTGAGCTTCGTCTCGGTATGCCTTTTTCCATTCAGATTCTTATCTTCTTGTGGCATAGTTACTTCACCTTGTTGAGATTCTTTCCTAAGATTCAAGGGTGATGCTTCTTCTTTATCTGGAATAGGTAATTCAATCTTCTATGGGTGTTCTAGTGTTCTTTCAACTTCAACATACGAGTCTCTGGTGTTAAGTAGCTTTGATCTGTTCTTTTGTTCTTCAATCAAGTGTTCGATCCTTCTAGTCATAAAATATTTTAACTCTTGCTTCTTCTGCTCTAAAATCTCTTCTTCCTCTTTCCTTTTGGACTGATCTTTTTCAATCCAAGGTTTTCCTAGTAACATGGTAAATGGGGAGCTATTCTCAATAAATTTAATAATCTCAAAATCTTCCTCTGTCGAAGTTCCATTGGCATTCATGGATATCTTGGTGAGCTTTCCACATAGGTTTATCAACTTTCCTCTAAATAGCCCTATTCCTCCCAATGAAGGAGTCATAGCAGGCTTCCCTAAGAGTTCCCAAGTTCTCTCTATCATGATATTCACCTGTATTTCCTCATCTACAACACAGTCAATGTTGAAGTCTCCTATTCTTGCTTCAAGGCATTCTTTTTCTTTAAAGATCTATGATAAGTTGACATGTCGGTGGTCATTCAGGGTTTCTCTTATCTACAACAATGCTTTCTCTGATTCTTTCTGGGGTTCTTCCATTTATGGATCTTCATTAGGGTTTTCTTGTCTCATGTTCATTCCTTCAACCTTAGCAATCATTCTAGGGAAATCCAATACTTCGTGGTCTATAGCTTTGAAACAAAGACAACTAGGTCTTCTCCCACGACATTCCTTAGCAAGATGTCCTGGTTTTCTGCAACTCTAATAGAGGGTTAATCCTATCTTTCTTTTAAATGATCCCCATCTCTTTCTGTACTGCGCTCTATGATCATAGTATCTAACGTGCAAACAATTCTTTCTAGGATCCTGCATCCACTTGTTAGTCCAAACATTCTTTATATGAATAGGTATAACATATATTTTACTATTCTTATCATATCTATGCTTATCAAACCTTCTTTCATCTATTAGGGCCCTAGTTTTCAAGCTAGGACAGAATCTATCAACCATACCTATATCCATACTTTCGAAACAAAAAATTCCACTTATCTTACTTCTACAGAGCACAAACCCTTCAGATCTAAAAATTTTCACTATTCTTACCTTTATCAGAGCATAGAGCTTGTAGATCTTACATTTTTAAGAAAAAATTCTTACTCTTACCTTTATAGAAGAACAAAGCATTCAGATCTTACCTATTTTCTTCAGATCTAACCTCTTTTCTTTAGCAAAGAGATTTATATATCAAGTAGAATACTATGCACTAGAGTGACAGATCTATGCACAGAGCTTCCACAATTTTAGTTTGGATCTTTGCACAAAGATTCTTCTTCCTCAGTTCCTAGCAATCACAGTTTCAGGTCCCAGCAACGGAACCATTTGTTGGCACAGGGGAAGACCCAGGGTTCAACTCTACAACAATGCACCAACAAAACCCTAACTACTGGCCCTTTCGGAAACACCTCCGAAGCAGATGAAGTCTCACCTGAGGTAGAGGCAGGGGTGGTTGCAGGACTCAAGTGTCTACAACCTTAGCTGGGACATAGATATGTGATTGTAATACTTAACAGAGAACTTAGTACCGATAGTTCATCAATATTTAACCATTATTCTACGATGCAGATAAAACAGAGCATCACATCATTCACTCAAATCTGATGTATCTAAGCAATTATCATAAAGAGGTAGATTAAATCTAGCAGATTCAAGCACTAAGCACATTCACATAGATCAGATCTACATACTTATACATCATTATCACAAAGCATAAGCAGATCTATCGATCTATATCAAAGCACTTAGCAAGTAAAGACATAAACACATCAATACATCACACAAAGTAGAGAAACATAACATATATGTGGTTCACCCCCACCCTGGGGCTACGTCCACCAAATCTTCTTCTTCTGTATTGTCTTTAGTCAATTAGTTACATGCACAAAGCCACAAAATCCTACTCCACATAGGACAAGAGATCTTTGCACACCTCGCCAGATCCGCCTTCCCCGAGCTAGGTTACAACACTAAGCCTTTTACAGTCACTTGCACTCAGCTCTGCAAGCTTCATATAGTATGCACAGAGCTCTTAGAATCCTTCGATCACATAGATCTAGAACTTAGCCATTCGTCTAACATCACATAGATGTCTTCTCTATATATCCTTGCATTGCCTAGACATCTATATATACATTACAAAATAGGCATAAACATGGGTAAACCAATGGGCCAGCATCCATACTCATTACATAATCCCAATTCCCAAAAAGGACCCAAAAAGGGGCCGAGATCCCACGATCTCTACTTCGTCTTGTGCTCCTCCTTCGATAGCTTGTCGAAGTCCCAAAATAGGTCAAACTTGACCAAAGATCTCTCAAAACTTGGTCAAGGGCCAACAAGAGGCCTACCTCATCTAGATGTTCGATGAATTCCACCATTGAGAACTTGACCCAATGAAATGCACCTACAACTAGTCCTCAACAACCAAGTAATTTAAGCATGTGGTGATAATATATGATGTTAGCACATTCAATATCATAATCCATCAACATTCATAACAAATATGCCCATGGAATAATAATTCAAATATTTGTGAGATATTAATTGGATGAGAAAAAAGTATTTCTATTAAGATATAATCAACATAAGTAAATGAGTTACAAACTTATTTGTCAGCATGGTTCGAAATCGAGAAACTAAGTTCCTTCCAGTTGGGCCTCCACCAATTCAATCCTCCGCCAAAGGAAATATCATATAAGAGAGACAATGAAGTTCTCAATCAATAAGGGAAGAGCTTGGGGGCTAAACAATGTGTTCATACTTAAAGGACAAAGGGATGCAGACTCAATGTGAAGTGAATAATTTCTCCAAAGTAACTTTGATCTCAAAGTTGAATTCTTTCTATTCTTTTCCATAGCTTGGATTTGGCCCATTTATAAACTTCAAGTAGAACTGAAGTGTTGAGTCAAAATGTTTCCAATATATGGAAGGCCAAGGATCATTGATCTTGTGATGTGACATGGAAACCCGACACAATTTTTCAATTTTGGGCACATTTCCTAATGTACACGGGCTGTAGTGGTGCAACCTGTGTATATGCATGTTGTAATATAGGCAGGGCGCATATATGTGGGAAAAATATGTTTTTAGCTCTGGGATTTGAAAAAAGGGACTTCAAGTCTTCATAGGGAAATAGAAAAAGGCCCTCTATGCAAGATTGCATGGGGTGAGGCAAATCTTTCTATAACATCTCACCCATTTGTTTCTCCCTATGTATATGTACTTCCTGTTGCATTTCTTCCACTGAAATTTGGTTGTCTAAACGATGGTGTTATTTCTGGTGTATTAATCGCACATGGATTTATGGGTTCCACATTGACACTGATATGAATAGGAGTTTTAGATCCGGTTTCTGCTCTTTCACCTCTTGTCTTCCTTTCATATGTCGTACATAGGATTTCATCAATCTTCTCCACAACCCAAAGATCCTCTACCTCTTCTTCATCACTTGCCAAGCCTTCCCTCGCGACTATGGCTCTCTTCTTATTGTTAATCTTGTATTGGTAGGGTACTCCATTGCGCGTTCTTCTAGTTGTTTCCATGATATTCTTGATCTGGTCTTCCTCCATCATGATTGGATCCAAGGCCTCCTCCTTCTTTCCTTTATCCATCTCTTCCTCCATTTCTCTTTCTCTTTGCAGTGCTTCCCCCATGCACGCAGGGAATTTTAGTTGTTTGAGGCTATTGTCATTACACCTTTGTCATACAGTAACATCTTGATAGTATACAATGATCTGATATACCTACCTCTAGTTCCTTTTAGGAACTATTGCTCTGCTGCGTTGTAAGACTTCACAGTATCTACTGCAAATTTTTTGATAAATCCTACAACAATGTTGTTTAACAATAAATTTATTGTGCACGTAAATTTATTGTCAAGTTGTTGTAATTGCGCGATCTCCATAGAATTCCACTCTAGCTGTCTGATCTGATTTGTAGGGTGGTTGTCTTTCAACCTCAATATCCACTCCTGCAATACATGCGGGAAATCACAGAAAAATAATTCACGCAAGTCACTAAATACGTACTTGTCCAAATATTTGCACGGTGTTAAATTCGGGTTTCTATAATATTTATGTGCAAATTCTAGCACTCGATCTCTGAATTCATTGGGTTCCATGGTATCAACATCCCCTTTTATATTCACATTCTTTTTAACATTTTGTCACCAGAACTGACATTATTTTCACGCTTCTTCAGCAGATCTCATTCACTCAATCCCATTCTGTTCCAACTAGTAACAAAACCATTGTTGGTTAGACTTCGTCCTTACTACCATTCTGGGGTTGACCTAGGTTCAGATCTACTATGGTTTCCAACAAAACCCCTCTAAAACTATTGGCCCTCTTGGTAAACCAAAAGGCAATACAACGCACAGGATGCACTATGTAGTCTCACCCAAGATAGTTCTTATGGGTGGTTGCAACACTCATGTTCTTGCAGCCTGGGAATGAGTGGGGATCTAGAATTAACCTCTGTTATCTTCATTTGTTTAATCTAACATTCATCTTACCTTGATTAATATGCCATTCTTACTCATACATGTAAATTAGCAGATATAACTAAGTCATTCATACATGTTTCTAACATATAATCATTAACAACAAATGAGATACATAAAATTCAATAACATAACAGATGATCTACCGTGGTTCACCCCTCTTGGGCTACATCCAAAAATATTTTCCTTCTCTTCTCTTTTATTATTATGTTTCCAAAACTACATCGCCTCATGCATTACAACTCTCCATAAAAATAGGCCGATAACTACAATGAGGCAGACTAGATCACACCAGGGTCCTCAACCTATGATATAACACTCAATATCTACCTTATTTTCTCTCTGCACATCAACAACTTATAAAATAATATTGGATGTTACAGATATTCAGTCTTCGAGCAACATAGCAACAATGACCAATCAACACAATAACCAACTCCCAACCTCAACCTAGACCTCCTAGGTACCTATTTATATATGTTTTTGGCTTACCAACCATTACATCTTCTTACCAAAACCCTAACCCTACCATGGTTAGGTCTTCTTGCATGTGTTCCTCACATGCTTTCATGCTCTGCATGCGCGTTTACCTTGTAGATGTTTCTTTTCTTACCAGCTATATTTTCCTTTTTTGTGTGATTTGTTCTCCAAAATTAGTCTTTATTAAAAAATGGGCCTTCTCCCAACACAGTCACTGACTATGTTCCTCGAAATACCATGGAGTCTGAACACTTCCCTGAAAAAGGGATCTTCCACCTAAAATGTGTTGTATTCTGAAGGAATGGAAAACAAGTGTACATATTTGGTCAACCTATCTACCACCACATAAATACAGTCCCTGCCCTAGAATTTTGGTAACCCTGTAATGAAATCCATGGAAATTCTCTCCCATTTCCTCTCTGGAATAGGTAGTGGTTGGAGTAAACCTGCTAGGTGTGTCATTTATGACTGGTTCTACTAACAATTATTGTTGATTAAGGTTGGTTGTCATTGATGTCAACCCTTGAAGAAATCCCCGTAGCACAAAGGTTTGGGTAATGGACCCAATATTTTTTTATGTAAATATGACTCATTATTGTTTTTTCATGGTTTATAAGAAGTAAATATGGATGAACTCCAAAGAGGTCCCCTTATGGTGAAAGCCCTCACGAGAAGATGCCTTGCGGAGTAAGAGAACCCATGATTAATTTTGGAATAATGAGATGAAGGTTAGTGAATTTGTCAGGGAAACTATCATATATGGATAGTTCTTGTCATGCCATTTCTGGTGGTATGTAGAACGTCACATAACTCCTCACAGTTATAGAGTTATGGCCATGAGAAGTTGGATACCCCGGGTTTGGGTAATGGACCCAAGTTTGTTTGATGGATAATGTTATGAGTTATGACATATTTTCAAATAATACTTTTATATATGGATATTACATGTCATGTCATTTCTGGTGGTATGTGGAACGTCACATAACTTCTCATGGTTTGAGAGTTATGGCCTTACGAAGTTGGAGGACCCTCATATGTCATCTAGAAGCCCCAAAAGGTCAAAGTAGTCAAACTGGTTTAGGAGAATTTAAAAGGTAAATAATAAAGTGAATTAATGAGTGTATTATAATTCAAATTGAATAAAAAATAAATTCTTTCAATAATAAATTTAATGGAGAAATTAGAAGTGGGTTAACCCTGAAATAAGGAAAGTGGGGCCAAGTGACCTAGAAAATGTTTTTAAGGAAGTTACTTGGAGAGTATAAATAAGAGCCAAGGCTCTCTCATTTTAATCACACTTGAGCATATTGAATACCTATAGGTGTCTGAGGTAACCAAAGGAAATCTAAGCTGAAATTCTGAGGAAAGTGAAGAAAACAAGGCCGAAATGCAAGGAAGGATAAATTCTTTTGATGGTGCTTTCTAAGCTATGTTATTTACATGTCATCTCACCATTTTCACTATAACTTTTTTTCTATAATGATTCAGATCGTGAAATTTCTATGCCATTGAGAAAATATATCCAAGTATCTTTGGTAAAAAATTCAGCTTGTGGATCGTTGTATTTTGGGAGTTACACTCCGTGGAAAATAGGGTTTGTGGCTAGTCCTGAAACTAGTCAAAAACAAGTGTTTCAGGTAAAAACATCATAAATTCTTCATAACAGATCAAAATTTACTGAGACAAAATGTGTTAGTTAGAGAATAGTTTCTAGTATGTTTTGTAAGAGTTTCAGATCAATTAAACAAATATTTTGTGCGAGGAATGCTCTACAAGGTCTCTCTCTAGAATAAGCCAGAATTAAACAAGGTATGCCATTTTTGCTATAACTCCTTTTCTGAGAGGTTCCAAGTAGTGAAACTTGAAGGAATTACATAAACCACACTAAAGAAAATTGTGTATCAATTTTATATCTTTATACATTACAGGTACAAAGTTATGATTACTTCAAGTTAGGGTTGTTGAGTAATCCAAAACTAGGCATGTGAGACTAAAGAAAAGTTTGATGAAAATGCTAGTCTCTTGTTGTTAAAGTTAAGGACGGTTTGTAAGAATGTGATCATATCAACCAGGTCTATTACAGAGCTACAAATCAGATTTGGATGATTAAATTTATGAGGGATTTTGGTTGAAGTACATGTTGAGTACATGGTTGAGACAAGTAGCTGATGAGTTGGCACATACATGAGGTGTATAGTTGATGATGTTCGTACATATTGATGAGTCATAGTTGATGAGTAGTTGACACATGATTGGTACATACTTGGTACATGGTTGGATGTACTTGTTTATGGTACAGGTTGATTACAGGTTGTTTGGTACAGGTTGGTGCATGGTTGATGCACTTGTTTATGGTACATGTTGATTACAGGTTGAGGTACAGGTTGATGCATGGTTCATATTTATTACAGGTTTACAACGATATATCTAACAGTGATAGTGTGACAGTGGTTCCATCATTCTACTTCGACTTCAGGGCAGTTGGACGGGGAAAGGATAGGTGGTTGTAGCCACCTTCCGGTTGTAGCTGGAAAACAGAGGGGGTTGTAGCCTCCTTCTGGTTGTAGCCATAGAATTGGGGAGTTGGATCTTCCTTCAGATTGTAGCCTGAGAAACTAGGGGGTTGGAGCCTCCTTCCAGTTGTAGCTAGAAAATAAAGGAAGTTGGTGCTTCTAATGAATGTAATTCTTCAAGACATATAAGAAAAAGAATTCCATGGTTTTCTCCCAATTTGGGTTTCCACTTAAAACACTGGTGTACTTTGTATGTGTATGATTGTTCGTTTTTTCATTTCTCATGATTGGATGATAATTCTACATTGACATAACACTTGGATTATTTGGTTAAAAATAATTAAATTTCTCTATTATTGA
>SNQJ01S0012836.1:144836-190249 GCA_010110895.2 Picea sitchensis
ACTTTGGAAAAATCTTTAAGGACAAACATACTTGTGAAAAACGGGCCTTTAGTAAGTGACAAAGGATTACTTATTCAGGCAACAAAAAGCTTCTTTCAGAGTTTTATGGCTTTTGAAGGAAAAACATGGGCGGCTCCAACACTCCCTACGAGCTATGGAAAGGAAGACCAACAAATGTGAAGCACTTCAGAGTTTTTGGAAGCAAATGCTACATCAAAAGATAATATGGAAGAATGGGAAATTTTGACTCTCGTGTGGATAAAGGAATACTTGTGGGTTAATCAAGTACAAGGAAAGCATACAAGTGTTATAATCTAATATTAAACAAAGTTGTGGAAAGAATCAACGTAACAATTGATGAAACAGGTAGACCATAATCAAAGGAAGAAGAAAACAAATCAATGGAACAACTTTTCGAAGAAGACTATGAAAAAGAAGTAGAAGAGGAAGATAAATATGAAGAGAATCCAAAAGTAGAAGAAGATAAAGTTCAATAAGTATCTCCAAAGACACCTAGCAAACGAGTACAGAAGAATCATCCTTCAAATCAAATTATTGGAAACAAAGATGCAGGAGTTGAGACTAGAAGAAAAATCCGTTCACCAGAACAAACACACCTAACACTCTTATATACAATTGAACCAAATTGTTTTGAAGAAGCCAAAAATGATGAATTTTGGAATAAGGCCATGGATAAAGAATTGTATCAAATAGAGAAAAAGGACACTTGGGAATTGGTTCCAAGACCAAAAAATAAGAATGTGATCGACACAAAATGAGTTTTCAGGAATCAATTGAATGAAGATAGACAACTTACAAGGAACAAAGCTAGATTGGTATGTAAAGGATATGCTCAAATTGAAGGAATCGACTTTGAAAAGACATTTGCCCCAGTTTCTATAATGGAAGCAATTTGTTTGCTTTTAGCTTATGAATGCTCCAAAAATGTTATAGTATATCAGATGGACGTAAAATCAAATTTTCTGAATGGGGAACTTGAAGAAGAAGTCTACATTGAACAACCAGAAGGATTTCAGTTGTCAGAGAACACATATTATGTGTGTAAATTAAAGAAGGCCATGTATGGTCTAAAGCAGGCTCCTAGAGCATGGTACTCCAGACTGGATAAGTATCTGCAGTAGGCAGGGTTCAGAAAAGGAAGTGCATAGAGAAACCTCTACATCAAGGTAAGTCAAGGTAATATTTTATTAATTGAATTTTATGTTGATGATATTATTTTTGGTAGTGATGATGACAGGTTAAGCCAAAAATTTGCAAAAGATATGCAGAAATAATTTGAAATGTCGCTACTTGGAGAACTATCCTTCTTTCTGGGACTTCAGATATGTCAAAGAAACCAAGGAATTTTTATTTCTCAAACCAAGCATATCAAAGAAATGCTAAAGAGGTTCAAAATGGAAGATTGTCAGTTGTCACTCCCATGCAAACCAGTTGCAAGTTGAGCAAAGATGATGATTCAAAGTCTATAGATCAAAGACAATACAGGTCAATGATTGACAACCTATTGTATGTGATAGCATCTAGATCAAATGTAATGCAAGCAGTTGGATAGGTAGCATGATTTCAAGCAGTACCAAAGGAATCACATGTATTAGTAGTGAAGAGGATTTTCAGATATCTCAAAGGAACAAAAGAGTTTGGTCTATGGTATCCAAAAGGAAACGATCTATCACTAATTGCTTACACAAACGCAGATTGGGCAGGTTGTATTGATGATCGACGAAGCACCAATGGAGCAACGTTCTACTTGGGTGAGTGTTTAGTATCATGGCTGAGAAAGAAACAATCATCAATATCTCTATCTACATCTGAGGCATAGTATATTGCAGTAGCAACATGTTGTACACATGTTCTTTGGATGAAAAACACTTTGACAAATATACAGGTTGAGTATGATGAGCCCATTCCAATACATTGTGATAATACAAGTGCCATCAGTATCTCAAAAAACCCGGTGATGCACTCCAAGACGAAGCACATTCCAATTAAGTATCACTTTCTACAGGAACAGGTTGGAGAAAAGAATATCATAGTTGAGTATGTGGGCACAAAATAAAAAGTGGCAGACATCTTTACAAAACCACTTCCACGGGAAGCCTTTGAATATCTTCGCCAAAGACTTGGAGTTATTTCTACTCCAAAATGAATGCTTTTTGAATGCTTATATTATATGTCTTAGATGTACATGAGGAAGCACCATAAGAGGATAGTTCAATCAAGGGGAGCATCCCCAGATGGAAAGATACCTTTGCCATTGATGATAAAGGGGGAGGGATTTATCAGATGCAGAGGATAGAGGCATAGTTCTAGGGGGAGCAGATTTATCAGATGCAGGGGACAGAGGCATGGTTCCAGGGGGAGCATATTTATCAGATGCAAATGACAGAGGCATGGTTCCAAGGGGAGCATGAGTGACATGATTTCAGTATTGCATCAGAGTGTTGCCATCAATGCCAAAGGGGGAGATTGTTGATTAAGATTGGTTGTCATTGATGTCAACCCTTGAAGAAATCCCCATAGCACAAAGGTTTGGGTAATGGACCCAAGATTTTTTTATGTAAATATGACTCATTATTTTTTTTTCATGGTTGATAAGAAGTAAATATGGATGAACTCCAAAGTGGTCCCCTTATGGTGAAAGCCCTCATGGGAAGATGCTTTGCAAAGTAAGAGAACCCATGTTTAATTTTGGAATAATGAGATGAAGGATAGTGAATTTGTTAGGGAAACTATCCTAGATGGATAGTGCTTGTCATGCCATTTCTGGTGGTATGTAGAACGTCACATAACTCCTCACGGTTAGAGAGTTATGGCCATGAGAAGTTGGAGACCCCAGGTTTGGGTAATGGACCCAAGTTTGTTTGATAGACAATGGTATGGGTTATGATATATTTTCATATAATACTATTATATATGGATTTTACATGTCATTCCATTTCTGGTGGTATGTGGAATGTCACATAACTTCTCACGGTTTGATAGTTATGGCCTTACGAAGTTGGTGGACCCTCATATGTCATCTCGAAGCCCTAAAAGGTCAAAGTAGTCAAAGTGGTTTAAGAGATTTAAAAAGGTAAATAATAAAGTGAAGTAATGAGTTTATTATAATTCAAAGTGAATACAAAATAAATCCTTTCAAGGAAAGAGGTTTAACCCTAAACTAAGGAAAGTGGGGCCAAGTGACCTAGAAGATGTTTTTAAAGAAGCTACTTGGAGAGTATAAATAAGAGGCAAGGCTCACTCATTTTAATCACACTTGATCATATTGAATACCTATAGGTGTCTGAGGTAACGAAAGGATATCTAAGACGAAATTCTAAGGAAAGTGAAGAAAAGAAGGCCGAAATGCAAGGAAGGATAAATTCTTTTGATAGTGCTTTCTAAGGCATGTTATTTACAGGTCATCTCACCATTTTCACTATAATTTTTTTTATATAATGATTAAGATCGTGAAATTGATATTTCATTGAGAAAACATATCCAAGTATCTATGGTAAAAAATTATTTTTTTGGTTCGTTGTATTTTGGGAGTTACACTATGTGGAAAATAGGGTTTGTGGCTAGTCCTGAAACTAGTCAAAAACAGGTGTTTCGGGTAAATACGTCATAAATTATTCATAACAAATCTAAATCTAGTGAGAAAAAATGTGTTGGTTAGGGTACAGGCTGTAGTATATTGTGTAAAAATTTGATATCAATTCAGCAAATATTCTGTGCGGGGAACTCTCTACAAGGTCTCTCTCTAGAATAAGCCAAAATTCAGCAAGGTATGTCATTTTTTATATAAATACTTTTCTGAGAGGTTCCAAGTAGTGAAACATGGAGGAATTGAATAAAACAAATTGAATAACATTGTGTATAAGTTTTAGATCTTTATACATTACCGGTACAAAGTTATGATTACTTCAAGTTAGGGTTGTTGACTAATCCCAAACTAGGCATGTGAGACTAAAGAGAAGTTTGATGAAAATGCTAGTCTCTTGTTGTTAAAGTTAAGGAAGGTTTGCAGGAATGTGATCATATACAATAGGTCTATTACAGAGCTACAAATCAAATTTGGATGATTAAATTGATGAGGGATTTTGTTTGAGGTACATGTTGAGTACATGGTTGAGACAAGTAGTTGATTAGTTAGCACATACATGAGGTGTATAGTTGATGATGTTGGTACATATTGATAAGTCATAGTTGATGTGTAGTTGACACATGATTGGTACATACTTGGTACATTGTTGTATGCACTTGTTTATGGTACAAGTTTATTACAGGTTGTTTGGTACAGGTTGGTGCATGGTTGATGTACTTGTTTATGGTACAGGTTGATTACAGGTTCAAGTACAGGTTGATGCATGGTTCATATTTATTGGTACATGTTTACAATGATATATCTCACAGTGATAGTGTGACAATGGTTCCATCATTCTAATTCTACTTCAGGGCGGTTGGATGGGGCAAGGATAGGTGGTTGTACCCACCTTTCGGTTGTAGCTGGAAAACATAGGGGGTTGTAGCCTCCTTCTAGTTGTAGTTAGAGAATTGGGGAGTTGGAGCTTCCTTCAGGTTTTAGCCTGAGAAACTAGGGGGTTGGAGCCTCCTAGTTGCAGCTGGAAAATAAAGGAAGTTGGTGCTTCCAATGAATGTAATTCTTCAAGACATATAAGAAAAATCATTTTGTGGTTTTCTCCCGATTTGGGTTTCCACGTAAAACACTGGTGTACTGTGTATGTGTATGATTGTTCATTTGTTCATTGCTCATTATTGGATGATAATTCTACATTGACATAACACTTGTATTATTTGGTTAAAAATGATTAAATTTCTCTATTACTGATTCACCCCCCCTCTCAGTAAGCCAACAATTCTTGCACTCCCTCATGTACCACAATTGTTGGCACAGGGGCTGACTCGGGGTTCAACGCTTCAAAAATGCACCAACAAAACCCTAACTACCAGCTCTTTCATCAACACCTACGAAGCAGATGAAGTCTCACCCGAGGTAGAGGCAAGGGTGGTTGTAGGACTTAAGTGTCTAAAACCTAGCTGGGACACAGATCTGTGATCAAAGTACTTAACAGAGAACTTAGCATTTAATATTCATTAGCATTTAACCCTTATTCACATCGCAGGTTAAAACCGTAATTACATAACAACGCAGTATTCAACAATATATAACACATCCAAGCACTTAGCACATAGAAATAGATCAGATCTAGCATTCATTCACATCACTAAACACTAAGCTACTATATCAGATGCATCTAACATATATTATTGCACTAAGCATAAATCACATCAATAACATAACAACCATAATGCACAAAGCAACCATAACACAGGATATATGTGGTTCACCCCAGTTTGGGGCTACGTCCACCAACTCTTCTTCTTTTTTATTGTCTTCTGTCAATATTCTTACATGCGCAGAGCCTCAAGACCCACTCTGCATAAGACAAGATTTCTACACACACCTCACCAGATCCTCCTTCCCTGAGATAGGTTCAAGCACAAAGCTTACTTATAGTCACTTGCACTTATCTATGCAAGTTCTCAACACACTATATGCATAGAGCTAACTCAATCACATAGATATGACTACTTACATTGCTTGCACTTAGCCTAACATCATACAACCTCCTCTACTTACATCGCTTAGATTTCTATTTATACATTACAAAAGGGGCCTAAGCATGGGTAAAACCCATAGGTCAACATCCCATACTCGTTACATAAACCCTAAACCCAAAAATCCCTAAAAGGGGGGAGAGGTCCCACAATCTCTGCTTTGCCTTGCGCTCCACCTTCGACCAACCTGTCGAAGTCCCAAAAATGGTCAAACATGACCAAGGTTCTCCAAAACTTGGTCAAGGGCCAACAAGCCCCCAACACTCACTTATGACTCATCTCGAGTCACTTTGATCTAGGTAGCTATGCCTCAAAGGCCTCAAGATTAGCTCGAGCTACCTCAACCTACTACTTCACCAGAGAATCCTGCTCGGTGAACTCCTGAATAACTTTCTCAGTCATAGGTGCTTCCAAACACTGTTCCACCATGGTGCCCACTTGTTCTAGTTGTGCACCTTGTCCGTCAATCTCCTCAAAAAGTGTGCAAGATTGATCCTGTACTGGCTGGAGCCTCTGGGTCACTTCCATGACTTTACTCTGGATGGCATGGACTTGTTGTTGAACCGTGCGTTGTTCTTGGGACCTTTTCATCCTTTTGACCGTTGAAAGTGGCTTCAAATTTGCTTGCACTATTGTTGTTTGTTTCTTTGCCTCCTGGAGCTGTGACTCCAGTGTCCTTAGTTCAGGGTCCTCTCCAAGGAGCTCGTAAGTCTACGCACTTTGTTTTTTGATCTTTTTTCATTCTAAGGTGAATGCCTTAATTCTCTGGAATGTGCTTTGGGAAATTTCTTCTCTCTAGTCTCGCACATCCTGCAGAGTGTTTGGTACTTCTTGTAACTCAAGTTCTGTGACTCTTTGTTAGAGCTGTTGAATGGCTTCAGCAAGCTTCCCCACTTAACTCTCCATCGGGTCTTCTTCCATCGGTTCTAAGCCCATCACAGAGAGAATTACTCTAGTGACTACTTCTTTAAATTCAATCTGCTCCGTGAGAAGCTGCTCTTTCTCCTTCTACATCTGCGCTCTATCCTCTACAAACTTCGCTTGGAGGTTGTCTTTTTCTTGTTGCGCAACCCGATGTTTCTGTATGGATTCCTCTTTTGCTTGCTTCAATGCCTCTGTGGCCTGCTCTTTTTCTTATTGGACATGACGAAGGCGAGCTTCTGTCACATCTGCTAGTCTGCATAGCTGGGCAGGCTCATCTCCCAACTCTGTTCCTTTTGATGATGGTGGCGCAATAGAAACTACATAGCTAGAGTAGAGGGCTTGTTGTACCCCTTTCAGTTCTACCTCAACCCTATCATACATAGTCTCTTGTTTTTATGCATTGCACTATAAAATATCCTATGATGTATGTGATATAGCAACGATGATGAGGTCGATGTCATCCACCATGAGAACAGTCTGCAACTTGGGCTTACTAGATTTTGAATTCTTCCACGATAAAGGTTTTGTCGGGGAAACCTTTCTTTTCTTGGATGTCTCAGCCTCATTAAGGGGATCCTTAGGCAGTGTCACTTCACCCTACTTCTTCTTGTCTTCTTCCCCTTTGTCCTCTTCTTTTTCTACTTCGTCACCTCCTCCCCCTCCAAGTGAATCTGAAGCAGTATCTTCTGATGTGTTGTTCAGTTCCTGTACCTCTTCCTTTTTCTTCCTACTATTACTAATAGGTGCATCATACTCTTTGCGAGTGACCACAGGACTTCCAATGAGGTCGAGGTCAGATTCTGCTTGGTCGACTAGTATAAGGAACTCTGCAGGCCATTCCTTAGTTATTTCTTTCATGTCCTCCTCTGTGAGTTTATAGTAGGATTGGAGTTCTTATTTATTTTTGTCTACGCACGCAGTGATATAAATAAAATATATATCTTTGTGGAACTTTGCAAGGGGGATGAACCTGTGCAGGGTATTCAATGTCATGTGAAGGAAGGACTCAATATCTCTCTTTAGTTGCAGGTAATAGGTGTGGAACATCGCATTCGACTGCCATTGTTTTTCCATGTCATTGGAACATCGCAGCTAGTGGTTTGGATGGCTTGATTTCAGGGAAGGTCGCTCCTTCCAGTATCTCCCAAGAAATAAATGCAATGAGGATCAGAAGCCAGCTGAAATGGAACTTGTAGCCCTGATTCAAATATTTGTGACAGTCTTGTTCTAACTGGTTGATGAGGTAGCTTGCCCAGTTCATTTCCATCCCTTTAATGCATTTTCCTACGAGGTTGAAAACAAACCCTGTGACCTGCTTGGGTCTATTCTTCCTGACTAGCTTACAAGTGATCAACTGGAATGCTAGGCACACTACGCCATAATATATGGAGGCTACCTTGTAGACTCGCTTCCCCTTCTCTACATCATCGTAGGTGTCTTTGATTCGTTGTGCCAGGGTGCGATCTGCAACCTTCCCTGGGTAAAAGTCTTGTGGGTCTGGTCCTTTCATTCTCAACCTAGTGATCCGATGGATTAGCATCAGATCTATGGTGATCTTTCTATCCAACCAAAGATAAACACAATGGAAGCAAGAAAAAAGGAGTTTAACGCACGTGTTAACCTCCATATGCCTTCCGAAGTGTGGTATTTTCATCACAATAAGAATGGTGGACCATGGGATGTCCATGGTCCACAACTGGAGGATTATATTCGGCTTCTTCCCCATTTTCTTGGTCAAATACTTGTGTGGTGTGAGCATTCCATGGTTCTTGCAATCTCCCAAGTTGAAGTCACTGATCTTCAATGCCATAATCTATCCTAATTGTGTTCCAACTACGTGTATCCCTTCGGGAGGTACGCAGTTATTAATGTGTAGTTGAAGTCCCTCGAGACACTGTCATGACTAACCGTGCTAGCTGGAGGTGGGATAGAGTTAGGCATGATAAATGGGATGAGCTTTGTGTTCACCAAGTCATCATGATGCTTGCTCCACTTCTCTGTCGTTGTTCTAGAGGGTGCAGATCGACGTGCAGTCGATGGGGAGGCTTGCACTCCTCTCATTGATGAAGCTTGTGTCCCTGTGGACATGACCTTCTCAGCCATTAGATCTATCATAATTTACTCTACAGAATTTTCCACTTCACTGTGCTTGAGATCAGATATCTCAGGTAGGCGGAAAAATACTCATGGTAATAGAACAGGTGGTGAAGTCTCAGTAAACACTAGGCAATAACAATGAATTCTCTGTGGGCTCGAATACTCTCAATTATAAAAAGTGTTCTTGGTGCAACATTTGACGAGATAAATAGACAACGTCATAATGGATTCCTTCAACAGACAAGAATGACTCAATCAATTCAATTCCATTTGTTATGGCACAGTCTCAACAGTCCAATGGTGATCTTTCCGGCCATAACTGTGTTTCTAGCCATTCTGGAGCATCGTTCTAATGGTCAGGATGCCTACAATGGTCATATTTCTTCGACGTGGTGAAGTGTCAATCTACATCACTCTGCTATTCTTTCAAATTTCAAGTTCGGCAATCCTTCCTTCCACAAAGTCTTCTCTCGGACTTCCTGCAATTTTTCTAACTTTGCTTTCTTCTTTCTTAGCTTTCTAGATTTATTTCCTGTGATTTGAGTCACTGGGTTCCTTTTTCCATTTTGATTCTTATCTCCTCTTAACATAGTAACTTTTCACTACTGAGGATATTTCACAGGGTTCTAGGGTAACACTTCTTTTCTTTCTAAAGTAGGTTCTCTACTCTCATACATGGAAAGGTTTTTCAAGTCTGTCTGCGTTTTCTCCACTTTGACATCGAAGTATCTGGTCATCAGTAGCTTTGAATTGTCCTCTTGTTCTTTCATTAAGTGCACTATTATTCTGGCCATGAAATCCCTTAGTTCTTTCTTTTTTTGTTCCATAGCTTCCTCTTCTTCTTTCCTGCGGACCTAATCCTTCTCAATCTAGTTTTTTCCTAGAAAAATAGAAAACAGGACGTTGTTCTCAACAAAATTAATGACCTTGAATTATTCCTCTATCGAAGTTTCATGAGCACTCATAGGTATCTGGGTAAGTCTTCCACATAGGGTTATCAATTTTCCTTTAAATAATCCTATTCCTCCCAATGAAGGAACCATAGTAGGCTTTCCTGAAATTTCCCAGGTTCTTTTTGTCATGATATTCACTTGTGTTTCCTCATCCATAACACAGTCTATGTCAAAGTCTCCTATTCTTGTTTCTATGCACTCCTTATCTTTGAAGATCTATGATAAACCAATGTCTTTATGATCATTCATGGTTTCTTTCATCTGTAATAACATAGTCTCTGATTCTTTCTGGGGTTCTAGCATATTCTTAGTTTCTTGGCCTTTCTCATGGTTTTCTTGTCTCATATTCATCTTTTACACTTTAGAAATCATTATAGGGAAATCCAAAACTTGATGGTCCATAGCTTTACAACAAAGACAACTAGGACCTCTACCAAGGCATTCCTTAGCAATATGTCTTAGTTTTCTGCAACTATAACAAAGAGTTAATCCTCTCTTCCTTTTAAATGATCCCCAACCTTTCTAGTACTATGCACTGGGATCACAGTACTGAACTTGAAAAAATTACTTTCTAGGATCATGCATCCATTTGTTAGTCCAAACATTCTTTCTATGCATAGGAATAACATATCTTTCATTACTTCTATTAGATCTACTCATATCAAATCTTCTTTCTTCTAGCTATGCCCTAGTTTTCAGGCTAGGACAAAATCTATCAAGCATACCTAGATCCATTCTTTTGAGACAAAATTTTCACTTGTCTCACCTTTCTCAGAGCACAAAGATTTAAGATCTTGCCTCTTTTCTTTAGATCCGATTCATTTCTTAGTACGAATCTCACAAGTCAAGTAGAGTATTGTGCACTAAAGCAACAGATATAAGAACATAGCTTTCTTCTTTTATTCAATTCCCAACAATCACAGTTTCAGGTCCCAACAACATAACCATTTGTTGGCACTGGGGCATACCCGGGTTCAACGCTTCAACAATGCACCAAAAAAACCCTAACTACCGGCCCTTTCGGCAACACCTGCGAAGCAGATGAAATCTCACCCAAGGTAGAGGCAGGGGTGGTTGCAAGAATCAAGTGTCTACAACCTAGATGGGAAACAAATCTGTGATCACAGTACTTAATATAGAACTTATCAGTTACAATTCATTGGCATTTAACCCTTATTCACAATGCAGGTTGAAACCCTAATTATAGAACAACACAATATTCAACAAGATCTAACACATCCAAGCACTTAGCACATAGAAATAGATCAGATATAGCATTCATTCACATCACTAAACACTAAGCTACTATATCAGATGCATCTAACATATATTACTGCACTAAGCATAAACATAACAACCATAATGCACAAAGAAACAATAACACAGGAGATATGTGGTTCACCCCTGTGTGGGGCTACATCCACCAACTCTTCTTCTTCTTTATTCTCTTATGTCAATCTTCTTACATGCACAGAGCCTCAAGACCCACTCCACATAGGACAGGAGGTCTGCGCGCACCTCGCTAGATCCTCCTTCCTTGAGCTAGGTTCAAGCACAAAGCCTTCTTACAATCACTTGCACTTAATTTTGAAAGTTCTCAACATACAGTATGCACGGAGCTAACTCAATCACATAGATATGACTACTTACATTGCTTTCACTTAGCCTAGAATCATACAACCTCCTATAATAACATCGCCTAACTTTCTATTTATACATTACAAAAGGGGCCTAAGCATAGGTAAACCCATGGGCTGACATCCCATACATGTTACATAAACCCTAAGCCCAAAACTCCCTGTAAAAGGGGTGGTATCCCATGATCTCCACTTCTCCTTGCGCTCCGCCTTCGACCAGCCTATCAAAGTCCCAAAAATTGTCAAACATGACCAAGGTTCTCCAAGTACCCTGGGTGGTTGGCTAATGGGGTGTCATGAACTACCCTCAAGATCTTATCCTTCAGTATGGATTCAAGGAAAAGATGTATCCTCTCCTTTTAGTAGATGATATCATCCACTACTCTGTATCTTTCATCTTTGTTGGTACCTTCCATCAACTCATAGGCGAATGATTTTTTGGAATATTCCACCAAGAGGGTAGACTTCCAATCTATTGAAACTTCGAAAAGGGAAAAGACTGAAGGCCTCCTGGAAAGGTCATTGGAAACTAAATTATTCTTTTCCTTAACATATTCAATATCAAATTCATAGGATTTTATCTTACTCACCCACTTTTGTTTTCTTTCGCTCAAATATTTTTTCTCCATAAAGTATTTCAAGTTGTTGTGGATAGTCCTCACTACAAAACCTCCTCCCACTAGGTACTATAATAATTTGACCAGTGCATGCATAATAGCTAATATATCCTTATCATAGATGGATTAGATCCTTTCTAGTTCCCTCAAATTCCTTCTCTCAAAAGATATGGGAAGAAGGTTTTGCATCAGTACCGCTCATATCCCTACTCCAGATGGATCACACTCCAATACAAATGGATGAGAAAAATTTGGAAGTGCTAGTACCAGGCAAGTGCTCATTACCTTCTTCATTCAATTAAATTTTTCTCGTGCTTCCTCAATCCACCTAAATTCTCCCTTTTTTGGTTAGATATATCAACGGTGCCCCAAGCTCTGAAAACCCTTTCAAAAATCATCTGTAATAGATGCATATCCAAAAGAATCCTCGCAACTCTATGATCGACCTGGGGGCAGGCCAATCTAAGAACACCTGGATATTTTCTTGATGCACCTTCACTCCCTCAACACCTATTATGTGCCCTAAATATAGGATCTCCATCAATCCAAATTCACACTTTTCCTTCTTGGAAAAAATAGATTTTTCCTCCATAATGGTGAGAATCTCATCCACATGCCCCAAATGTACCCTCCACGTCTTACTATAGATCATAAGATCATCAAAGAACACCAATAGGAACCTTCTCAACTATTTGTTGAATATATGGTTCATACACGAATGAAAGGTATTTGGTGTGTTAGTGAAATCAAAGGGCATGACCAAAAACTCATAGTGACCATAGTGAAATCAGAATGTTTTTTTGTGGATGTTCTCCTCTCTCACCCTGATCTGGTGCTATCCTGATCGAAGATCAATGTTTGAAAAATATACTGCTCCATGTAGCTCATCTATCAACTCGTCAATCATTAGTATCCGATATATTTTCTTAATAGTATTGTTGTTTAAATCCCTGTAGTCAATGCACATTCTCCATGTTCCATCCTTCTTCTTCACCAATACTACTGAAGAAGCAAATGGACTAGATCTAGGATATATGTATCCCATCTCCTATTGATCTAGATATTGGGGGCTGAGATATGGATGGCTTGAATGCCGAGAAAGGAGGAGATTAGACATGCCAATAATACATGAAAAGAAGCATGGACAAAACAAATACGTAAATGAATTACTTGGGAGGCGAGGTGAGGCTCAAAGAGGAGCCTCACCTCTAAAACTAATTACTAGTAAATCACTCAGAGATAGTTAATCTAACAATGAACAATATAAAATATGAGAGAAGCCAAAATGAGTAACTTGATATTATGATAAGGCTTTCGAGGCCTTTATATAGCATTACAAAATGGTCCATTGGAAAAGTCAAAAATAACTCATTAAATGAGTCTCTCTTATTAGTATAATAGATCTAACTACCCAAATAACTAGGTCTTGGAAAATAAAACCCGATGTTGGCCCTTGCCCAAGTTTTGAGGATTCTTGATCATGTTTGACCGAATTTTGGGACTTCGACAGGATGTCGAAGGCGGAGCGTAAGATGAAGCGGAGATCATGGGATCTCAACCCCTTTTAGGGCCTTTTTTTGGACTTGGGATTATGTAACAGGTATGGCGATGTCGACCCATGGGTTTACCCATGTTTAGGCCTATTTTGTATGTATAAATAGAAGGCTAGGAAATGTAAGAAGTAGTTCTTGCAAGTTGTCTAAGTGCTAGAGTTGGATCTGTGTAAGTTCTTTGGTGCATAATATGTGAGACTTGTAGGGCTAAGTGCAAGTTATTGTAAGATACTGTAGAAGGATATCTTCTTAGATCTACTCAGGGAAGGAGGATCTAGCGAGCTACGCAGATCGCCTGTCCTCTGCGAAGTAGGGTTTTGAGGCTCTATGCATGTAACCTATTGAAGAAGCTAATAAAGAAGACAAAGAGTTGGTGGACGTAGAGCTAGGGTGGGGGTGAACCACGTACATGTTGTGTTTCTATGCTTTGTGCAATGTGTTGATGTGCTTATATGTTAATGTTCATAGTGCTTTAATATAGATGAATGATTTGTCAATGCTTAGTGATTAATAATAGGGATGGATGTTATATCTGATTGATATACATGTGCTTAGTGTTGAATCTGTTAATATCTTATCTGTTTCGTCATGCTAAGTGTTGTTATATGCTAGATCTGGTTGAATACTATGGTGTACTATAATTAGGGTTTAACTGCACTGTAACAAAGAACTGAATATTGATAAATATAACTGGTGAGTGCTCTGTTAAGTTATTAGAATCACATATCTGTGTCCCAGCTAAGGTTGTAGACACTGGAGTCCTGCAACCACCCCTACCTCTACCTCGGGTGAGACTTCATCTGCTTTGCAGGTGTTGCCGAAAGGACCAGTAGTTAAGGTTTTGTTGGTGCATTGTTGTAGCATTGAACCCCGGGTCTGCCCCTGTGCCAACAAATGGTTCTGTTGCTGGGACTGAAACTGTGATTGTTGGGAACTGAGGAAAAATAAGCTTTGTGAAAATATATGACCTGAAATTGTGAACCCTTTGTGCATAGACCTGTCGCTCTAGTGTGCAATATTCTACTTGATTTGAGAAAACTTTGTGCATAGATCTGATGCTCTAGTGTGCAGTATTCTACTTGATTTGTGAAGCTCTGTGCTAAAGAAAGAAGTTAGATCTGAAGAAAAGAGGTAAGATCTAAATGCTTTGTTCTCTGATAAAGGTAAAAACAATGAAAAGTTTTAATATCTGGAAGCTTTGTGCTCTACTAAAGACAAGATTAGTCAAATTTTTTGTTTCTAAATTATGGATCTAGGTATGTTTGATAAGATTTAACGTAGCTTGAAAACTAGGGAACTAATAGAAGAAATAAGATTTGATATGAGTAGATCTGATAAGAATAGTAAAAGATATGTTGTACCTATGCATAGAAATAATGTTTGGACTAACAAATGGATGCAGGATCCTAGAAATAGTTTTTTGCAGGTTAGCTACCATGATCCTAGTGCGCAATACAAGAAAGGTTGGGAATCATTTAAGAGAAAGAGAGGATTAACCCTTTGTTACAGTTGCAGAAGACCGGGACATCTGGCTAAGGAATGCCCTAGAAAGAGACCTAGTTTCCTCTATTGCAAAGCTCAGGACCATGAAGTATTGGATTTCCCTAGAATGATTGCTAAGGTCGAAAGAATGAATATGAACCAACAAAACCCTAAGGTAGATCCAGAAACTGAGATTATGACAGAACCCTAGAAAGGATCAGAGAAAGTATTACTGCAGATGAAAGAAACCCTGAATCACCACCGATATGTCAGTTTATCATAGGTCTTTAAAGAAAAGAGTACATTGAAGCAAGAATAGGAGACTACGAAATTGACTGTGTTCTCGATGAGGAAACACAGGTGAATATCATGACTGAAAGAACTTTGGAAATTCTAGGAAAGCCTGCTATGACTCCTTCATTAAGAGGAATAGGATTATTTAGAGGAAAGTTGATAACCCTATGTGGAAGACTTACCAAGATATCTATGAGTGCTCATGGAAATTCGACAAAGGAAGAATTTGAAGTTGTTAAGCTTATTGAGAATAATGCTCCATTTTCTATGTTATTAGGAAAACCATGGATTGAAAAAGATCAGGCCAAAAGGAAAGAAGAAGAATCCTTAGAACAAAACAAGCAAGAGTTAAAATATTTCATGACTAGGAGGATTGCACACTTTATTGAAGAGCAGGAGAACCAGGCAAAGCTATTTCAAACCAGAGATTTGGATGTCGAATTTGCAAGAAAATTAGAAGACCCACAAAAGACTGAAGTACCTATTCCAAGTATAGATGAAGTATTACCCTTTATTTCTAGGAAGGAACCTCAACAACGCAAAGTTACTCTGTCGAAAGAAGATAAGAACCAGAATGCAAAAAGGAATTCTGAGACAAAGCTCATTGGAGATAAGGCTAGAAAACTAAGTAAGAAGAGAGCTAATATTGAAAAGTTATAGAAATTTCTCGAGGGAACTTCACAGAAGGAAAATTTGCAAAATTGGAGCTTCGTTGGAATATCATAACATTGTCACATGGCACTTTACCATGGCGAAGCAATATAGCCGTTGGAATAGTATAACCGTTCGACTAATGGCCCGAATGGGTAGAAAGGAATTTATGGTCAGAAAGTTCACCATGAGACCGTTAGGACCACACCACAATGGACAGAACTGAGTTAATGAAGGCTTCTCAGCTGTTGCAAGAGATCTGTTGCCAAATTATCTATTTATTCGATCGTGCCACGCAACGAGAACACTTTTTCCAATCGTGACTATTAGAGCTCGCAACATAGTTGATTTCGCATAGTGCTCACCGCGTTAGTGCCATCTATCCCACTGCATCGAATAGTTACTCTTCAAACACGAGACATCCAACCATGAGCGTGCATGTTGGACGAGCTTAGCGTTATCAGAGAAAATTTTCGAAGAAGTTCTTATTAACCTAATGACTAAAAGAATAATTTATGAAAGAGTGATGTCTACAAGTATTCAATCATTATCGATGAGAGGACTGCAAGCCTCTCTGTCGACTGCTCGTGGAGTCGGATCATCCCGACCATCGAAAGAAAAGAGAACCAAACAAAGAGACGACCTAGCAAATGCGAAGTTGATCCCGTCCATATTGTCGGATTACATCCCACCTCTAGCCAAGGCAGTGACTCGAGATAGTGTGCCAAGAGAATTCTATTACACCATGATTACTACGTACCTCCCGAAGGGGATACGCGCAGTTCACGCACAACAGGATAATATCACAGTGTTTAATTTCAGTGACTTCAACCTCGAAGATTGCAAAAACTACAGTATGCTTTCCCCGTATAAGTACCTGAACAAGATGAAGGGGAAGAACTCAAAGATAATCCCTCAGTCATGGACGATGAACCTTGCAGAGTCCACTCTATTAAATTTCATGAAGATCCCACACTTTGAAAGGCACCAGGAAGTGAATTCCTGTGTCAAGTTATTACTTTCATGTTACCATGGCAGCTACCTATGGATAGACCACCATATTATAGTCAACCTGACGTTGATCCATAGGATCACGAGCTTGAGTATGCAAGCACCCGATCCATAGGATTTATATCCAGGAAAAGCCACAGATCGCGCACTAGCACATAAAATCAAGGATACATATGGCGATGTCGAAACGAGAACGCGAGGCTACAAGATGGCCTCCATCCAGAATGGCACAATGCACCTCACCTGTCAGTTAATTGTAGGAAAGTTAGTAAGGAAGAACAGACCTACGTAGGTCACAGGATTTGTTGTTGACCTTGGGGGAAAGTGCGTAGAAGGTTTACAGATGAACTGGATGAAGTACCTGGTGAATCAGTTGGAGCTAGACTATCATGAAGCCCAGGATCAAGGCTACGAGTTCCATTTTAGCTGGCTCTTGATTCTTATCGCCTTTGCTTCCTGGGAGATGCCGAAANTAGAAGGTTTACAGATGAACTGGATGAAGTACCTGGTGAATCAGTTGGAGCTAGACTATCATGAAGCCCAGGATCAAGGCTACGAGTTCCATTTTAGCTGGCTCTTGATTCTTATCGCCTTTGCTTCCTGGGAGATGCCGAAAGGTGGGACCTTCCTGGATATTGAACCATTCGAGCCGCTTGCTGCGAAGTTTTCTACCCTTTGGTACTCAAGTGATATGAACAAATAGTGGCAGTCGAACGTTTTTTTTCATACGTACTACCTTCAGCTGAAGAGAGCCATAGAAGAAGAACCTCGCATGAATCTAAACACCTTATAGAGATTCTGACCTCTGATGAAGTTATGCACAAATCGACACTTCATATACCTTACAGCACGAGCCGATGAACATAAGGAGAAGTTGCAGTCGTACTACAAACTCATGGAAGAGGATCTTGAGGAGATCACTAAGGACTGGTCGGAAGACTTCCTTATTGCAGCAGACTCTGCAGAGATGTCCGACCTTGATAGCCCAAAAACCGTGCATGATACACCCAGACCCAGTAAAACAAAGAAGACCAAAGAAATATAAGAATTAAGTAGTGCCTCAGCAAACACTACTTTAGTATCACCTGACTAAGGGGGTGATGACGAAGTAAGAAGACATAAATGACATGGGAGCTTAACATAAGCAAGGCAAAGTAACACTGCAAAGAGATAAGACCAATCCCCTGAAGAAGAGAAAGGTTTCTCCCCCGAAACCTTCTTCCCGGAAGAAATCAAGAGCCACCGTGACCAAGATGAAGACTGTACTTACTACTGATGACTTTGACTTCATCATATCCACCCTCAATGAAACTTCGTTGGAAATCGTGGAGAAACAAGAAGCTAAGCAAGAGGAAATGTATAACAGACTTAAGGTCGAGTTCCGAGAGGTACAACAAGCCCTTCAGTCTAACAATGCAATGTCCATTGTGCCCCTGTCATCAGGAGAACAAGAGTTGGGAGATGAGATAGACCAAGTCTGATGATTAGTTGATGCGGTCGAAGATCGTCTTCGTCATGCACAAGAAGAATTAGAAAAATCTACTCGGACCTTGAAGAAAGTACAAGGAGACATTGTAGAACAATGCAGAATTGCAGAACATGAGAAGGTTGCTCTCCAGGCCAAATCTGAAGCAGAGAAAGCACAGATGTAGCAAGAGAAAGAACAGTTTCTCACAGAGCAACTCGAAGTAAAAGAAGAAGTAAACAGAGCCCTCCTCTCTATGAAAGGATTAGAGCTACAAGATGAAGACCAAGTCATGCTTCAACTAGAGTAGCTCGCAAAAGCTGTCCAACAGCTACAACAACGAATAACAAATTTAGAGCTCCACACTTTACCTGACACCCAGCAGGATGTAAGGGACCAAAGGGAAGCAACTGCTTGAAGCAGAGTTGAAAGAATAAAATTACTTGCCCTAGAATGCAAGAAACTAAGTGATCATAGTGCCCAGACCTACGAGCAACTAAATGAGAATCCAGAACTAAAGGCACTAGAGTCACAACTCCAGGAAGAGAAGTATCAAGAAGAGACATTACAGGCGCAGTTGAAGCCCCTGACATATGTGGAAAGAATGAAGCAATCCCAAGAGCAACACATTTCCCAACAGTAGGTCCATACTATTCAGAGTAGAGTTATGGAAGTAACTCAGAATCTCTAACCTGTACAGGACGAGGGTTACCAAATGTTCACAGAAATCGAAGTTCGAGGAGTGGGACTGGAGCAAGTTGTCACTGCAGTTGAACAATGCCTCGAAGGAAATATCAATGAAGCAGTCATACAAGAGTTCACTGAACAGGAGGTCGTAGCACAACAACAAGTCGAAGAATCTCGAGCCATGCTTGAGGCTTTTGAACCAAGACTAGTCAGATTAGAGTGACTTGGGACTAGTCATAGGTGAGTGTTGGGGGTTTGTTGGCCCTTGACCAGGTTTTAAGGATTCTTGGTTATGTTTGACCAAATTTTGGGACTTCGACAGGTTGTCGAAAGTGGAGCACAAGACAAAGCAGAGATCACGGGATCTTGGCCCCTTTTAGGGCCCTTTTTGGGACTTGGGATTATTTAACAAGTATGGGGATGTCGGCCCATGGGTTTACCCATGTTTAGTCCTATTTTGTATGTATAAATAGAAGGTTAGGCAATGTAAGAAGTAGTTGTTGCAAGTTGGCTAAGTGATATAGTTGGATCTGTGTGATTAAGAGTTGTAAGTGCTTTGGTGCATACTGTGTGAGACTTGCAGAGCTAAGTGCAAGTCATTGTATGATATTGTAGAAGGATATGTGCTTAGATCTACTCAAGGAAGGAGGATCTAGCAAGCTGCGTAGATCTCATGTCCTCTATGAAGTAGGGTTTTGAGTCTCTATGCATGTAACTTATTGAAGAAGCTAATAAACAATACAAAGAGTTGGTGGACATAACCCTAGGGTGGGGGTGAACCATGTACATGATATGTTGCTCTGCTTTGTGCAATGTGTTGATGTACTTATATGTTAATGTGCTTATTGCTTTAATATAGATGAATGATATGTCGATGCTTAGTGCTTGATAATAGGGATGGATGTTAGATATGACTGATATACATGTGATTAGTGTTGAATCTATTAAGATATGATATGCTTCGTCATGCTAAGTGTTGTTAGATGCTAGATCTAGTTGAATGCTACGTTGTACTATAATTAGGATTTAACTACGCTGTAACTAAGAATTGAATATTCATAAATATAATTGTTGAGTGCTATGTTAAGTGATTAGAATCATAGATATGTGTCCCAGCTAAGGTTGCAGACACTGGAGTCCTGCAACCACCCCTACCTCTACCTCGGGTGATACTTAATCTGCTTCGCAAGTGTTGTTGAAAGGGACGATAGTTAGGGTTTTGTTGGTGCATTGTTGTAGCGTTGAACCCTAGGTATATCACTGTGCCAACACCAAATACAATAATGGGAATAGCTCATTAAATGAGTCTCTATTATTATAATAATAAATCTAACTACACAGCTAACTAAGTAGTGGAAAATAAAACCCAATACAATAATGGAGAAATGGGACTCTCTTTGACCCATATGGACAACCTATTAGCCCAATTAATTAATGAGGAGGTGGACATCTCCTCGATCCACATGGGATATCTATTAACTTTATAGATTTATGACTTTTTCATCAAAATTTAGAACATATACCCCCTTAAAATTTGGATCATTCCTCCCCCCTTAGAAAATGATGGTCCCCATCATTTCACCCATGCTAAAAAGAGAAACTTCATTATTGTACCATTATGATTACAATATGAAAATACCTAATGAAGAGAAGGGTTTTGGGTTTTGTGTGGTTGACCCATAACTGTGGGTTTGTGGTTGACCCATAACCTAGTTCACAATTGTATTGTACATGAGTAGAAAAATAAATAAATTTTAATAAAATCCCAAAATTTTAAAAAATAATATGGAAAATTCATGACTTTGGGGTCCATGAACATCCTTCTGCAATCTATTCATAGCTTCTTTTATAGGTGATGAAATCCAATTCTTTCAAAGACCCATTTAAGCTACTGAAGAAAAATATTTCCATCGATATATGGAACTTGTTCTAAGGTGGCCCATGGAGTGAGAAAAACCAAGATGAATTTGAAGGACGTGCGGCCATGCTGGTTACAGAAATTTGTTGCTTCAAACAAAGATATCTCATAAACCATACAGTGAAATGAAATTCCGTGAAATATCTATTTGAGATATTGAAGAGATATTTCCATCCATATGTGGAAATCCTTCTGTAGTTTCCTGAGTAGGGAGAAAAATCCCATTGAATATGGTGGTACATGCAGCCTCCTTGGGTCAAATAAATGTTGAGATTCAATTGACGATATCTCTCAAAATAGGAAGAAAAATGTGATTCTGTGAAATACCCATTTGATATCTTGAAGAAATATTTCCATCCATATGAGAAACTTCTTCTGTAGTTTCTTGAATAGGGAGAAAAATATCGTTGAATATGGTGGTACGCACGGCCTCCTTAGGTCAAATACATGCTGAGATTCAATCAATGATATCTCTCAAACCAGGAAGCCAAATGAGATTTTGGATCACCAACAACTCCTTTATGGCCTTTTCTATCTCATCCTTGAACTTATTTGGGTTTCTATATGGTGTAGTAATCATTGGCTTGGACCCTTCCTCTAAATCAATGACATGTTTGAATCCTTGGCCTGGTGGTATTCCTATTGGTAGTGGCTCAAATACCTTTTGATGCTTACCTAGTAACTCTTGTATGTCTACATGGTAATGTTGACGATCCTGGGATGGATTCTACATTATGACCAAACACTATGTTGTCCATGCCACATATCCATGTCTAAAGAGAGACTCCATGCATTTGTTGGATACAATATTGGGCTCTCCTGATGACATACCCCTCAGGATAACCCTATGATCCCTAGTGTCTATGAATTATATCCTCATCTCCTGATAATTCATTTTAAAGTCTCCAAGGGAATATAGTCATTGTACTCCCAATACTACATTGGTGTTTGCTATTTACACCACATAAAATTCATCGATCAACATGCAGTTGGCTTATGTCACATCCAACCCTCTAATCCTATGGGTACTTGTCATGTTGTACCCATCTGCAACTACTACTTCAAAACCCTCAAATTACTCTATGGGAATTTGTCTCCTAGTAAGCAATGTCACATCTATGCAATTATGGGTGGCCCCTCCATCAATCAATGTTGTAAATAGTTGTCCCTGCATAATTTCCCTGATTTGAAAGGTATAGTACATGAGGACTCTAGACAATGTGGCTATGGTCACCTTCTTGACCCCTTCTTGTAATGGTGCATGTTCTAGAATTTCAAGGTGTGGTGCTTCACCAATGTTTTGAACCTCATCTGGACTATGTAGGTTCTCCTCCTAACCTTCATCTTCTTCATCAGATAGTACTTCAATATAATGGAACTTTCCCTTTCCCATACATC
The DNA here is from genome assembly GCA_010110895.2 of Picea sitchensis. Taxonomy (NCBI): domain Eukaryota; kingdom Viridiplantae; phylum Streptophyta; class Pinopsida; order Pinales; family Pinaceae; genus Picea; species Picea sitchensis. The sequence continues at coordinate 167,167 of SNQJ01S0012836.1, forward strand.
GGTGACCTTTTTCCCATGGATCCTTGCAACTAAAGCATAGTTTATTTATTCTAAGCTCTCTCTGAGTGTCTCTGTCCAACCTATCTTCCCCTGTCCATGTTTGCTGGGGAAATTTTTTCGCCTGCCCCTTCTAAGGAATGAAGGTATTTACTGGGGCCTTTCTAACCATTGTCTCTACCATATCCTGAGTTTTCTTGATGGCATCCTATAATTTGGGTGGCCTAAAATACTTAACCCAACCATTCAAGGGTTCAAGTATCCCCTCTGTAAATAGAATCACTAACCTTTGTTCTGAGATATCAGTTACCTTGACAACAAACCTTTGAAACTTTGTGATAAATGCCTTTGGTTTACCTATCTTTCTCAACTAGGCCAACTCCTTGAAATGAATTTTATGATCCTTCCTTTCGAACCTGACCATCACCCTCTCAGTGAATTCTACATATGATGTAATGTTAGCATGTCCAAGGGTGACCAACCCATGATGCCATCATTCGTGAGCCTCCCCATCCAAATGTAAGGTGGAAATATTTATTTCCTCTGCCTCGGTCATTGGGTTGAACTGGAGGTAAGTGTCCATATTATGCACCCAAGCACTAAGTTAACTCTTAGTTGATCCATCGAAAGAGGGAATATTTAACCTTCCCACCATGCACATAAGATCATAGTTTTGTTGGTACTACATTTATTTGTTCCATTCTCTTGGTTTGTTCCTATATTTATCATTGTAATAGTCATGGAAAGAAAATTCTTCCTAGAAACCTTCTAGTGTGGCTAGGTACTCTTCGTAACCCTTAAGGGGATCACTATGATGGTTCTGTTGTTCTGGAACTTTTGTCTATTGCTCCATAAGAAATTGCGGTAATGATGGCCTTGGTATTTTACTGCTACCTATCGGTGAGTTGCTTTGTATTGGAATATGAGTGTTTTTATTCCCCTTATAGGCCCTACTACTTTGTTGACTTTCCTCTGTCTGATTCCCATTGTATCCTCCTTGGATTTGAATGAGATGTTTCAGGATTTGTGTTGTCTATTATTGGCTAGCAGTCATATGTAGTTGTCCTGCAACTATAGATTCCAACAATTGTTGGACTTTGTCTTCAACCTCGTTTCCCATGCTTCCTTATGGTTCTAATTATGATGAGATTTATTTTGACTTCCTCTCTGATGATGTTTTAGAGGGTTTTCCTCCACCCCCTTCTTCCTTGTCATTACATGTTGGAATAATCACCAGCTCTGATACCACTATAATATCCTTGACCCAAATTATTAATTCTTCCTATGTGAAAATGATATTAAACCCTTACAATAATTTTCTCAGTAATGAATATTATCAAACACATGGAAAGCACACATAAATAGAGAAGAATAATATGGCATCTTATTATGAATGGGAAAAACAATACAAATATATCTAGTGGCTATAAAAAAACTACATAACAAGACTAGGAATATAAACTATTGGTTGTTAGGGAAGCTACACAATTTGCTACAAAACACACAAGGAAACCTGGTATGATGCCAACATATAAATCGAGGCTCTCCAAGCCTCCAACATATCTTCTCCAGTACACTTCAATATCTTCAAAAAATACCACAAGACAAAGAATCCAAATGAACTCTCATTTTTCTAGCTAGGGTGGGTATTGCACCACCGAAACTAAACCTGCACTAGAAGGGTTTTTCCCAAAACCCCAATGAAAACGTTGGCCACAAGAGCACTCAATACACATCAAATCATAATTCCCAAAGAGGTAGGCTCCCCTTCTATTTACTCTTCTTCTCTGATTCTTCTAGATCTTCTTGACCAAATCAAACCCTCACTTGATTAAAATATAATTTTTTTTTTTTTTTAATATCTCTTTAGGGTTTGATACTTTCAATCCCCTTTATCTTTGTTGACTATAGCCTACGAGAGTCGTGTAGGCTAATGAGTCATCAATTGGAGGGGAACATTATAAATTAGGATTTATAATTAAAAGATCATCAATTGTACCCATTTCCAATAGGTGTATGCCTCTCGACGTAATTACTTACCACTAGTTTGTTTGAACACTGACTAATGAAAATTTTATGTACGACTGTCCTTTACAAGGGTTATAGTGGATAATATGTAGATTGGTATGTTGTCCCTACATACCTGTTGTCCCTACAAATGTAGGGCACACACCTGAAGGTGCCACCAAAAGGCATAATTGTATGGTTATGACATTATATCCTATGCTCTAAAGGAGACTACTAGAGCCCTTGAGTAGATTTTCTACTAGTTCTTGTGTTGTAGGGGAGACTCTATACTCATAATAATAATAATAATAATCTATTTTTAAGGTTACAACCAAGTCAAACACCAAATTGATGTATGAGACCCCCTCCGCCCAACTATTTTGACTGGTAAATTCTATGGAGGTATACATACCCTACCCCCCTTTAGATTTGAATATGTGACCTCTTAGGAGGAAACACATGTTCTTAACCATTATAAGCTCAACATGTTACTTTATAGGAATTAAATCTCTAAGGGCAAGATAACCCCTAACTAAACTAAATTAACAAATATTAAATATTAAATATTAAAATTACTTAATTATATGTAATACAAGAATATTGATGAGGATGTTCATATCCTCATTAAAAAAAACAATTTTAATTAATCCAAAATTATAATTTTAACAAAGAAACTCTGATGATAACATATCAAATAAATTCCAAACATAAAAAATTTTTTTTTTCATAAAATTTATAATATTTAAATATTTTCACAATTCATATAAATTTATGAAGTTTTCTAAACATTTCACTTTTTGAATTTTTTTCACTTAAATATACACATAAAAACTCAAAAATCCAAAGTTTAGTTTCAATTATAAAATATAAAATAAATTTATTGCAAATTTTTAATATCTATAGAAAGGAAGCCCTAAATGTAGTAAATCTATAAGTGTAAAACAATAAAATGTTAAACAAATCGATTTACACTTATATAGAAAAACCATAAAATGAGACACCTCAATAATAATAAAAAAACATAAAATGAAACCGACCTACATTAAAAAAAAACCATTAAATATTGCAAGTATATAAGAGAAAAACCTTAGTATGCGATACATTTACAGGAAAACCATAGAATCCTCCACGTCTATAAGAGGAAAACCGTAAATGCTACATGCTTACAAAACCCTAAAATGATGGGTGCCTATAAAGGGAATTGCTCAAATCTTCAAATCTCTTAAAAAAAAAACATAACATATGAAATTAAAAATTCAAATTGGGAAAAATTAAATAAAAAAGAAAAAAAGAAAATTGAAAAAAAAATCAACACGGCTACCAACCGACCTATTTTATTTTTATTAATGGTTGATATGAAGAATTAAATAAGATTATTTAAGATTCAGATGGAGTTAATTTGTTATTACTTTGAATTCCGTAAGTTCATGAGATGTAGCTCAGAATCTAGTACAGAGGAAGTCCATTGTATAGACGAGTTGAACGTATTATGATGATCGATATGGTTAATAAATTAACTGCCCTTAGAGATTGGGAACGCATTATACGATCGTGTAATGTATAATGTATAATGATAGTATGTAACCTTAACAAGGTTGCATGGTAGCAGAGTCTCTGCCAGATTGGGATGGGAGTAAATGCGACCTAATACAGACACGTGGCTAGAAAGTTGAAATACATTGAAATATTTTTATACATAGAAAATATGTACTTTTGTAATGGATTGCGGGTTGTCGGGCTAGCGATATACAAAAAACACCGACAGTGCCGTGACACAGAAATTGGGCCTTTGATGTTCTCTGTAATACAGAAATGGAGGAGTGGAGTTGCGGACTATAGAAGTTTATCACAAATAAAAAACTTATACATATGAAATATGTACTTGTATAAAGTAGATATTTAGTTTTATACATATGAAATTTATACATTTATAAAGTATGGGGAAGAGATTTTATAGAGGATGCAGGGAGCCCTCATTGCATACTTAGCCAGTTTTTGGATCACGGGTTCTCGGGCTGGCGGGTTCAAAATGGGGCCTCTGATGTTCCGTGGCCTACAAATAGCACCGACAGTTCCACGATATACAAAATGACAGGTGGAGTTTAGTTTTCTTTAAAACTAAGGCTTTTCTTAGACATAAAGATATAGCATTGCCGAATTAGTTTTCTTCGCACACGTTTTATAGAGCAAACAGGGAGCGATCATTCCATACTTCGTCAGTTTTTGGATTGCGGGCATTGTCGAATCAATTTTCTTTGTAATTTATCAAAAATTAATAATGTCTATTACATGTTTCTGGAAATTGGCAGGTTCAAAATTGAGTCTCTGATGTTATGTGGCCTACAAATAGCACCAACAGTTCCGCGATATACAAAATGATAGGCAGAGTTGCGAACTATAGAAATTTACAAAAAAATAATGTTTGTTATACAATAGAATAGTAATAATGTTTTCTCGAATTAGCTTGCTTTAAAACTAAGGCTTTTCTTGGACAAAAAAGATATAGCATTGTTGAATTAGTTTTCTTTGTACATGTTTTATAGAGCATGTAGGGAGGGGTCATTCCATACTTTTCCAGTTTTTGGATCGCACGTTCTCTGGCTAGTGGTTTCAAAAATGGGTCTCTGTTGTTCTATTTCCTACAAATAGCATCGAGATTTCCGCGATATACAAATTGAGAAGCGGCGATGCGAACTATACAATACAAACTTATTATAATATAAATAATGTCTGTTACATATCTCTGGAAATTACATCAACATTTAAAACATCAACATCGTTGAAGACCAAAAAATTATCATACAATAGGAGACAAGAAATGTGGCATATCCGAATTAGTTTTATTTGGAACAAACAAGAAAGGTTCCTGGAAACCCAAAATTTAGTATACAATAAGGGCATTGTCGAATAAGTTTTCTTTGGAATTTATCAAAACTTAAAAATGTTTGTTACATGTTTCTAGAAATTTAAATGTGTTTTTCATATAGACTGGGATTGGGGCTCCCATAGACCATAAAAAGAAATAAGTACAAGAATTAGGAACGTTGAAAGAAGTGCACGATGGTAGAGAGGAAGACCTGAAAATAAGAAATTGGAAGTTAAGAGTGTTTGGTTACAGTTTTCTATTGAAAGAGGACATAAGTGGATTCATAAAGAAGAGAAGACGACAGCATAGAATTAAACTGGATTGATAAACAAAACAAGATGGCATTATAAACTTACTATGAAGCGGATGCATTTTTGTTGTTGTCGTTGATGGGAATTGTAGTCCTATTGACCGGTTCTTTCCCTTCCTGGACGAGGCCATCCATTCTCTCTTGGAACCATTATTCGGTGTATCTTTTCATGGGGGTTGTGTTGGTTTCATCCCGGATTTCTATGTTGTAAAGGTCATTTTCTAATTTCCTTAGATCCATTGAAATACTATGCAGAGTCGGTTCAATTTCTTCATTGTGTGAGGCATAGTCCAGTACCCAGTGCTCGTGCTCATCTAGACGATGTTCAAGTATGTTGTAAAACTTTTCGAAAGACAACCCCTTTAAAATATCAACTTCTTCCTTGAAGGCTTCTTTGGTGACTGACAGGGATTTGAGAATTAAGTTAGGATCTTGAACCTCGTTGGTAGTTCTGGCTAAGTCCAGTTGGAGCAGGCTTGTGAATAAATCTTCCTTTTCTTATATGACTTGTTTACATGACTTGACAATGAGCTACACGTTGTCAATTTTCTTTTGCCATCATGCTTTTACTTTTTTGGTGTGCTTTGGCGAGGGGAGTTTCTCCTATCTTCTTTTCAGTTTCAATGTGTTGTCGGCATATTTGGCAAAAGGGGTCAGTACCTGATCACAGAAAAGTTGTTCATTTTTAAAATTCATCTCCAATTGTTCCAACAAATCATTGGCCTTCTTTCCAAAGGAAACTAAATTTTGTGATGTGTCCCGGGCTTCAGTAACTACCTACATTATTTTGTTGATGTTATTCTCTAAAAGGGCTCTAGAGGATGCAAGGAGGGAAGAGGATACTTTCATCTTCACTACAGTGGTAGCAGGCACGATTTTTGCCAAAGGAATGGAAAATTATGGAGTTGCAAGGAAAGCCTACTCGAATTCGTTGAGGCGCAAGATTTCATATTGGCATTTTATGTCTCAATTCCTCGAATGGAATCATGAAGAATGTCATCGGTTCCCTGGTGAAATTGGCAGATTTGGGACGGCGACATTTTTCTAAAGTTAATCTCTGCACGAGATTTTCCTTTCCTGTTTGTTACATCTCTCTTTTCAATGACCGGACTTTTAGATTGGCTGTCAAAAATAGCACTCTGGATTACGAAGGATTCATCTATGTCAAAAAATTCAGTGTCTGATATTTCCACCGTAGACGACCCAATTTTCTGCATGTGCTCAGCTTCAATTTCAAGTTGCAATTTTCCACTTTCAATTTGGGGTTCCTCTGCCTTCCCTGCATTGTTTTTTCTCTTCTTTGTCAATGGAATTTTGTGAGAACTATCAATATTTATGTGAGGAGGGTTCTTATCTCCTCCTTTGTTCGAATATTTTTGGGTTGTTTTCTTACTGGGGTGGATCGTCGAAGTGATGCTCTGTGATGTTGTGCTCTTGGGAGTGTTGGTGGGGGACTGGGTACTCTTCTCACCAGATACTTTTCCATGTTGTTTGTACAATTCAGTGGCGCTTTACAATCTATCTACGTTGCAATCGACAGAAGCAGGATTGTTGTCGACAATGTTCCTGTCTTGGGTCAGGTGTGTATGGATAAAAGAGGTGTTAAAGCCAACACTCATTAAATGTTCTCAAAAAATGCCATTAGGGTCAAACCCTTTTAGAATTTCAACGTACGTTAGGTTCAATTTCTTGAAATGGGCAGAAAACTCATCAATCTTGTTGATGTTTCTGCACATGAAGTCTCCGACTTTCCAGGGCAGAGGAATGAACTATTTTTTTTTCTTGTCATGGAAAAAATGCAACCAGTGGTTGTATTGCCTGTTATTTCTACAACAAACATCTTATATGTGATGTGGCATGGAAGAAAGGCAAGATTTTCCTTAGATCCAAAGACCATGAGGACACTGTTATTTTCCTCTTGCTCAAGTGTGCCCTTCCTGTTCAAAAACTAGGTTGCCTAGCCAGACATCCATGGAGCATCCTTGCCTAACAGTAAATATTTGAAAATTGAGACAAAGCCATTAAAAACTTCATAAAAACAATGGGAGGCCTTGTGTCTCCACAGTGCCTCGTGCCATAATGTTACTGGGTCGAATCCACAGTTTATTTTATTGGAAAGAGAAAGTTTTGGAAATGGACAACAATACACAATTGCAAAAATCAAGTAGAATGACATATAAATTGATTCGATTCTTTGAATCGTGAAAACTGAGAGAAGAGCTCAATCGAAATTAGCTTCCCCCAATCGAAAATGTATTTTTCCTTGACTGTGAAATACAAAATATAAATAATTATATGGGAAATGTTTGTTGTGGATGCCTGTCTCGTTATTCTTGTAACCTGCCAAGCAATTTCCCGGAATGGATTTCTAAAGGAACTTACCTACAGCCTTGTGATATCTTCAGGAACTATTTTCAGGTCTTCGAGGAAGTCCGCTAAGATGTCCAACCCATTATGATGTTTTTCTAGAAACTCTTTGCAGTCTTGTCCTCTGAACGTCAATGTTGGGTTCGACAATTTTAACATCTCACAGAAGAGACGAGGCGACAAAGAAACAAGAGAATGGTCACGCAGTGGAATAATTCTTTGGCCTGGAATATATTTTTCAGCGCACCAAGAGACCACCTCCTTAGAGTCAAAAACCTCAGGAACGCAGCGTTCACGAGCAATTCTAGAGGTCCAAAACACTTTGTTTTGGGCGGAACGAGATGAATAGTAAAAGTATGCCCTCGACCATTGAAAGCTATGGTCCTCTTGTGCGAACATATTTATTGTATCTCCACAAAACTGTTGTCAACCTGGTGCCATAATTCTACAAGAACATTTATTTGTTCCAGCCGATGAATGAAATGAAAAGTTGGAAGGGATAATATAACCCTGCGCAAATTTTGGTCGAAAGCGTGTGAATGGGAGATGTCCTCGATACTTTCGTTGATTAATGAAAATTTGGATGGCTATTGCATGATGCGTTGTTAACATTAAACAATACTAATTGCATACATAGAAATGCCAACACGTTGGATATTGCAATGAGCGATTAAGCATTGTAGATTTCTTGAGTGGCCCAACACGAGGACGCATGTTGGAGATGAACAATCGGAAAGGACAAAATAAATCTCCACACATCTTGGTTTAATGCGTAATAATGGGAGATCTCATCGAGGTTTTCATCCATTAATGACAATGTTGAGGGTTCCTGCATGGTCAACTATTAGCATGAAAGCTTTCTAATCGCATAGTAAGAAAGAACGGAGGTCACGGGCATGGGGAAAAAGACAGCTATAAAACAAGGTTGCAACGTACAAGCGTTGAGGGTGAGGGTGCGAGGGTCAAATTGTATGTCTTGAAACTTTTTGAGTGAAATACGCATAACAACGAAGAGGATATGGTAGGACAGCGGGAAGCACAGGAAGTTAGTGGGGATGGAAGGCAGCAAGAGATGCTTTGAAACATTTGTGAGCAGTGGTAGAGTGACCGCGCTGGAATTGTAGATTTTGTGAACCTGGCAACAGGAGAATCCAAAACAGGTTGAGAAGGTGTCTGCAAAGGAGGCGAGGTCTTGACCTTCTAATTGTTTCGCTCTGAACATTTGAATGAATAATCTGTAACACTGAAGAGCGAACGATATCGGAATCCGATAGTCAATTTGTATATTGCGGAGAGTGCAATCCCAATTGTTTCATACCTCTGTGTCCAGTTGTCAGTACTAAGAGATAATTTAGTATTCAAAATAATTTTTTAGATACTGTTAGATAGTTCATAGGGACTAGCATCCATAAATTATGGCAATCTCCACCCTGCCAGTCTTACATTCCGTGTGTCAATTTGTATACCGTGGAACTACGAGCGCTGTTTGGAGGACACGAAACAATGGAAGTGCAATGTTGAGTCAGCCACTCCATAGGTTCGCTTGTCAATTTGTATATCGTGGAACTGTGGGTGCTATTTGTAGGCCATAGAACAATGGAGGTCCAAGTTTGAGCCCTCCTACCCGAGAACCCGCGATCCAAAATGTCGCTAGATATCGAATGCATAATTTTTACATGCTCTATAAAATATCATGGGAATTAGTACATGCTCTATAAGATATCATGTGCATACTTTATAGTCCCATAATACATGAGAAGAAAAAAAAGGGAAAAAGAATGGAGTAGTTAGCAGTGGAATTGTAGATCACGGAAATTTAGAGTGGAATATGTATATAATGGAAAAACATCGAAAGCATCGGAAGCAACAACAGTCGGTCAGATTCGTTGTCTGATTATATAGATGGAGATAGACATATGTCAACCCACCATTGTTGGAGCTACATATTTCATGAACTGGGAAACAGGAGGATCCAAAACAGGTTGAGAAAGTGTTTGCAAAGGAGGTGAGGCCCGAACCTTCTAATTGTATCGCTCCGAACATTGGAATGCATAATCTATAACATGGAAGAGCGGACGATGTCGGAATCCGGTAGTCAATTTGTATATTGCGGAGAGTGAAATCCCAACTGATTTCTTAACTCTGTGTCTAGTTGTCATTACTAAGAGCTATTTTAGTATTCAAAATAATTTTTTAGATACTGTTATACAGGGAAAAAATAAAAGCTAAAATAATTTTTTAGATACTGTTAGATACTTCATAGGGATTAACATCCATAAACAATGGCAATCTCCACCCCGCCAATCCTGTACTCCATCTGTCAATTTCTATATCGCGAAACTGGGAGCGTTGTTTGGAGGACACAAAACAATAGCAGTGCAATGTTGAGTTAGCCAGTCTGCGGGTGCTCTTGTCAATTTGTATATCGCGGAACTCGGGGTGTTATTTGTAGGGCACGAAACAATGGAGGCCCAATTTTGAGCCCGCCCGCCTGGCCGAGAACCCGCGATCCAAAATGTTGCTAGGTATGGAATACAGAGTTTGTACATGTTCTATAAAATATCATGTCCATATTTTATAGTCCCATAATACACAGGAAGAAAATAAGGGAAAAAGGACGGAGAAGTTCGTAGTGGAATTCTAGATAATACACGGGAAGAAGAGAAGGGAAAAAGAACCAAGTATCTCGCAGAAGAACATCTAGTGTTTTCTTATTAATGAAAATGCTTGCGAATGCTTGTTGAGTTCTCACCAGTTAACGTATAAAGTGCAAATCACAGAAGTATCTTTCGTACCGCTGTGTCCACTTGCCACTAGTAAGAGCATCGTTGATGTATATGAGGAAGGACGTGAAGTTGTTGGGGATGGAAACCAGCAACAGATACTTTGAACGAACTTAATGTATACAAGGAACCCACTGTGGAATTGTATATCACAGATGTTTTGAGTGCAAGATCTATATAGCGGAACGATAAGAAGCTCATTTCACAAGCGGCATCTCCGTCGACAGGCATAAAATTGGCTAAGTATGAAAAGGAACAGTGGTCAGTCGGATCCCTCATGCGAGGATATAGACGGAGATGTTAAAGCATGAATTCCAGATCACAGAAGTATCTTTCGAACCACTGTGTCCACTTGTCACTGGTAAGACCATTGTTGATGTATGTCAGGAAGGACGCGAAGTTGCTAGGGATGCATATCAGCAACAAATACTTTGAACAAAGTTAATGTATATGAGGAACCCGTGGTAGAATTGTAGATCACATATGTTGTCAGTGAAAGGTGTATATAGCAAAACAATAAGCAACTGGGCTCGCAAACGTCGCCCCCCCAGCGACGGGCTAAAATTGGCTAAGTATGGAATGGAACATCAGTCAGTCGGATCCGTCTTGCAAGGATATAGATGGATATGAATACATGTCAGTTCGTTGTACATAGAAAGATGACTAAGTATAAAACCAGAAAGCCATAATGAACAGGAAAAGAAAAATGGGAAAATAAATAAGTATCTGAGAGTCAGGAAAACCTTTTTTTTTTGTTTATTAATGGCAATGTTTTTTAACCTCTATTGGCTTCTCACTAGTAAAATAATTAAGTGCACATCACTGAATTTCTTTGCCTACAACATGTATATGACGAAACAGGGGATATAAGTGTTGGATACCGTAAACCTGAGGCCTGGTGTCCAGATAACTGGCTAAGTATTGGCCAAGACAAAGTTTTGATATCTATTTCAATAGTATTCATACTAGTATCTATCAATGGAGAAAGTTTTTGTATTTATCTGAATAGTATTCATACTAATAGATATTAATGGATTGTTTTTGTTTCAAATGAAAATGATCTTCCAATTTGCAAGATGCTCTTCGGTTCGCAAATTTCATTGAAACCAGGAAACTTTTGACTGCAAGATGTACATAGCGCAACAAGAAACATGAATTTGCATTGTGGTCTCAATGGCATAAATTCCTTATCATCTATTCATCTTGTATTCATTGCAATGACATCAACAAACGATGGCTCTCCATAAACATCAATATCTAAATTAAATTAAAGGAAATCAAAATTTGATGTGACTTTAAGTAATTAAAGCATAAATTGCAAACTATGGAAGTTCCTAGGATGCAATATGTATATGACGGAACACTCGACATATTTGTTTAATACCGCAAACCCAAACATAACTGCCTAAGATTTGTCGAAGAGGAAGTTTTCTGTATTTTTTCCAATAGTACTGATATTAGTATATATGCACGGATATTATCAAATAGAACAAGCTACAATTTATCCAACATACTTCACATGAACATTGCGTCAACAGTTCAACTGCCTTTTTGTAACTCATGAATTCATTATATTTACGGAACATGAAGAATGGGAGCAAAATGAGTCCTCCAATTTCTTTCTTTAAATACAGAGCTGGTGTCACATAAGTATGGTCTATGAAAAAGTATTTTTAAATGTAAAATGTAAAGAAAGAACAGACCAGGTTTTATTTAGATTGAAGTAGTGAGAAGCAAAAACAAAATATTTTCCTTCATGTTTAACGACACAGGGGAAGAAGGTACAAAATACAATTAAAACAAATACCAGAAATTGGAAAATACTATTAATAAATAAACCAAAATTATTCTATATTCAAATAAGATGTGTTACAAAATACAACTGAGGCTATTTGTGACAATGATTGCGATTTCGCCTACCGTTGACCAATTAAATATATCTACATTAATGAAGCTTCGTCACACTTTTCTTGACGTTCAAACTCTTTATTCATAAAAACCGAGTTGAATATCAATTTTGGGTTTTGTACTTAATCGGTGCTGCAAAGTACATCTATCCCAGTTTTTTGAATACCTTGTTTCTTCCAGATATGGACTGATTGCAATGGTTTCTTATTCAACATTCCATTCTTTTTCAAGTATTAATTTCCTTCTATCGTCAAAAAGTTGGGGTTTAAGGTGTTTTCTTTGCAATGTTCCTGAGCATTCACATATGAGACAACTTAGAAATGCGATTCAGGCCTATTTCAAAGTCAACAGAGTCGTTTTATGTCACAATAGTTACGACAGGGGAAAAAAATTCAAGTATATAGTGACTGGTATTCTCCCTGTATTCGATCGTCTGTTTGGTTGAGAAGCCTGCCTAGGGATTTGTATGTGGAACTTCTTTGCTTTATTACTGTAAATCAGAAGAAATGTCCAGCCCTGATGCAAAATGCAAATCTGTTGAGGTACATGACTTCTTCAGGTAGATGAGGTGTGGAAAGTGCATCAAATGCTGCAGAATGCACCAGAATGCATCAGAATATATCTTTCCTCATAGCGAGGGAGGTATGGCGGCCCATAGAAAGGTCTGGATTTTTCAGAGGTGACGCCTAATATGTTGACTCTGCAACTACATCCAGAGGAAACTGAACAAACTTTGAAAAAGAACATGGCCTTCTATAAAGTCGGCTACCAGAGCCACATGCAGGTCATCAAAGTATGAAATAAAAACTCTTGTAGTGATAATATGTCATTTTCTCCACCCATACAGATTATATTACCAGCCTCCAATGAAGACAAATACTTGTGCGATCTCTACAATTAGATACAGTGGCCAAATCTGTGTTGTTGGAAAAATCTATATACTTAAACGAAGAACTATCTTGTAGGTGACCTAAACATCCATTACAATTCCCAACAATAAAACAAAGAAGTTCAACAAACAAATTTACAGGCAGCCTTTTCAACCAACCAAAGCATCGAACATAGGGAGAACACCAAACATACTTGTTCTTTTTTTTTCGTCCTCTCTGAGTTTCTCTTGTATAATAGAGTTTTTTTTTACTCAAATCTCATGTCACATAAAAACAATCTCTCTTCTTTCATCTGCCCCTCGATCACATCTCTAAGTTGTCTTACATGTCCATGGCCAGGAACATTAGAACGAAGGCACCCTAAAGCGCAACTCTTTGATGATAGAGAGAAATGGAAATAAGTATTTAAAAGCAAGGCTAGATGGTCTTTCGTACATTTTTTGTTGATTCCCTTTAATGACAGATGTTCTCGATATTTTCAGTTATTAATGCCAATCTTTTTTAATCTGTACATTGAATAGTGACTAGCAACATGTATTAAAATTTCCATATCCGAGCAAATTCTCAAATCTGACATCTAAGATATGCACAATATTAAAGAGGGACATGACGTGAAGGAATATGTAGGTCACAAGTTCGTGAACTATGCTGAAGATTTTAAGAAAACTAAAATTGCACAAGAAAAAATAAAAATAAAAAGTATTTTCGCCAATTCAAAATGCAGGCAAAAAGAAATTACCAGATCCCATAATATTCGACTGTCTATTCATTTTAATGGCATATGTCCTCGAGATTTCTAGTTATTAAAGCCCATCATTTCAAAATGCACAATATTAAAGAGGGACATGACATGAAGTCCTCTGTGGGCGACATGTTCGTGAACTATGATAAAGATTTTAACAAAACTAAAACTGCAAAAAAAATAAAAAATAAAAATTATTTTCACAACTTCAAAATGCAGGCAAAAAGAAATTACCAGATCCCATAATATTCACATGTCTATTCATTTTAATGGGAAACGTCCTCGGTCTTTTTAGTTATTAAACATCCATCATTTCGAAATGCACAATATTAAAGAGGGACATGACGTCAAGCCCATCTTTTCGAACCTGTCTGGCCGATTTTGACTTTTGAAAGCATATTTAATGTGTCTTGGGAAGCATTGAATGTAGCGGGGATGGAGCCCTATGTAACAGAAGTTACTACTCTTTTTCAGTTTCTGTCAATGAGCGTATGTAGAATGTACATAAAGAAAAGTAATTCAAGAATGCTATTGTTTTTACACATGAGCCCTTGAAATTAAAATAGTCTACAAGTCCAATTGTCTATTTGTATATTGCGGAACTATCCATGGTATTTGTAGGACATGGAACAATAGTGGTTGAAGTTAGAGCCCGCCACCCCGAGAACCCACGATCCAAAAAATGCTTACTATTTTTTTTTGTGTTTTTTGTCCACCAGGGTATGTAAAACGACATACGTAAAGTAAACTGTTTCGACTATGTTAATGTTTTTGGACATGATGGCCTTCAAATTCAAATAGTTTGCAAGTCTGATGGTCAATTTGTATATCAGGGAACTCTCCGATTCTCAATTTTCAGCCGCCCACCTCGAGAACCCGCGATGCAAAAAGTGGCTAAGTATGGGACGAGGTCTCTGTGCATGCTTTATATATCTACTTTACAAAATTACATATTTCCTATGTTTAATTTATGCTGTCCAAGAAACCTATAATTTGATAAATTTCAATGTCTTATGTCCAGGAGCCCTTCCTTTAAAGAAAACTAATTCGAAAATGCTAATGTATACACCAGAGTTCGATACCACCTATCCTCCAAGCTGCGTCCATAAAACTGGCTAAGTATGCAACCGAACGACGGCCGGTCGGAATGATCGTGGAACTCTCCATGCTATTTTTAGGGCATGGAAGAACAGAAGCCCAATTTTCAGCCTGCCACCCCGAGAACCCGCGATCATTAACCTATGTTGTTCATGAAACCTATAACTTCATAAATTGCATTATCTTATGTCGAGGAGGCTTTTTTTTAAAGAAAACTAATTCAGGAAAGCTAATGTATAGACCACAGATGACCTGTCATAGGATGCAACTGAACTGCAGTCGCTTGGAATGACCATATAAGTGTGAGAAAGTAGATTCAAACGCAGTTTACAAAAGGAAAGTAAAAGGGAGAGAAGAGCTATATCTCCCACACAACAAAAGGAAATTTCATAACTATGAAACTATAGTAACACAGAATCCATGGAAAAGGATTCAGTATCTATGAAATATATTTTGAGCTCAACAAACTCTGCTTCAAAGCATAATAGATGCAATTGACATCATCTGCAATTCTTTACTCTGTTATTTTATCTTAATAAGCCCAATTTTCAGCTCGCTAGCCCCAGAAGCCACAATCATTAACCAATGCTTTCTAGGAAACCTATAATTTCATAAATTGCATTCTCTTCCATCAAGGAGGCCTTCTTTTAAAGAAAACTAATTCGGAAAATCTAATGTATACACCAAACATGACCTGTCATAGTTCGATAGAACCTATTCGCGAAGTTGCATCCATAAAACTAGATAAGTACACAACCGAACGACGGTCGCTCGGAATGACCACAGAAACGCGACAAAATAGAGTCAAACGTAGTTTTCAACAGGAAAGTAAAAGGCAGAGAATAGCTATATCTCCCACACAACAAAAGGCACTCTCATAACTATGAAACCATAGCAACAAAGAATCCATGGAAAATGCATTGACAACTATGAAATATATTTTCAAGCTGACAAACTCTGTTTCAATGCGTAATAGATGTAATTTACATCGCCTTCAATTCTTTAGTCTATTATTTTATCTTAATAGTATTCTATGCAAACCAAAGTGAAAAAAAATGTAACCACAGATCCAACCACAGATATAGCATCCCAATATTGCAAACCTTGGGCAAACAAGAAAAAGAACCAAATAAGAACCTAGCCAAAAAGCACCAAAAGGCTCAAGTGCACCCGCAGGACCGGAACCCTGCAAAGTTGAATCAAGCAACAATAAACAACATACAATGAAGAAAGGACCAAGTAGCAACCACCCCCCAAGGAACGAGGTTCTTCCCATCGCGACTACAGAAACCCAAACGTGCAAACTACAACAACACGAACAGGCAAGCAAGAACAACGAGAACATGAAAATAAGAAATCAATGCCATGAAAAAAGCAAGCATGGACCAATGAACCAGCAATGCCCCTGGAGCATATAAATTTTAAAAATGGAAGAAAATGTCTTGTAACAATCTTGTTAAGTAACCATTCAACACTACCAAGCCTGTTAGGTAAACATTTAAGTTTGTCAGAAATGCACTGTAAACATTTAAGAAAAAAATTCAATGTGGCAGGTCTCTGACGTATCCCAAATAAATTCATATATTTTTTGTAACAATAGTTCGAACACCAGAGAATGTATTACAAAGACAAACTTTGGATATGCCACCATATCAAACATTGTCATAAATTTACCTAGCATAAAATGCTAAACCAAACATTTGAATTAATGGTCGCATTAATCCACGTTCGACGAATGCATAACAAAATTTATGATTCAAAAATGACCATATACTACCAAATACTTTGGAAATGCAAACATATTTTACATTGGGAATAGCAAAGGAGGCAATAAGACCTCCAATCCTTTGTCCAATCAGATCTTAACAAACACAATACTTTTTATTATATAAAAATCGATGTTTTCACTTCCCTTGTTCCAACAATAGACAATAGGCAAATATTTATGGTCAACGCACAAGCTAATGCCAAGTCAACGATTTATCGATCGTTATAGTCCCTCTATGCCTACGGTAGGGACTAACAACTAAATTGCACTTATTAAGTGAAGGGCGCTACAGTTTAATGCAGTTAACTGCATAATCTTAATACATTAAAATTAAAAATATAGATTTAAATACAATAAAAAGAAATTATTAATTATTTTAATGTAAAATAATAAAATATGCATACAGTCTGAATGGGTTTAATTGTTAAGAATGTGTATTTCCTTTTAAGAGGTCACAAGTTCAAATCCAAAGGAATAGAGTATATATATCTTTAGTCAAATCTCTAAGTGGAGGGGATCCCCTATCCCACAAACAAGGGGATATCATACACCAATTTGGTGTTCTAGATCAATATGACTTTAAAATTAGATTATTATTATTGTTATTATATAAATCTTTATTTCAAATTTTTTTATATTGTTATTATTATTATAATATAAATCTTAATTTCATTTTTTTTATATTATTATTATTATTATAAGATAAATCTTAATTTCTCATGTATGGGTGTCACGAACGCAATCAAAGCGTCGATGAGTCCCCGACCCCTGCACCCATCTTGCCTCGAGAGTTGCGGACAACTGCCAGTCGCCTTAGTCACCCGCATCAACTCCTCATGCAGTTTAATTCTCCCCGTCGTTGTCTTTTACTCGCAATCGAGCATCCCTGTCCTGGTATTCACATCATGATTATGCACGCTCCTCAATTGTTCGATCCTCGTGTCCTTCACATGTGGTATGGGAAGGTGACAAAGCAACTCATTTTTATGGCGGATACAACCCATATCCTTGATAATTGTGGGAGCATCCTCCACTCATGGGCCTTGGCATTGGGTGGCTATGTTAGTTGTGTCCCCTTCTAGCTGCATTATTGTTTTTCTCTAGTTGTTCATTTCTCCAGTCCCTTGTTTCCCTTCACAACTTCCCTATTGCACCCTACGGTGGGCACTTCCTCCCCCTTCTCGCTCCTGTGTCTTGCTCTCTGGTTTTCCAATTCCTTTGATATGGCTAGGGGAACCTCTTATAGTCGAGGTTGTGGGGGAACCTCGCGTAGACCTAGAACTCGGTCGGGCTTTCGACTGGTGGACGCGACTGAAATCTCAAATGACACCTATCACTCAATCACCCCTCCGGAAATTCAGACAAAAATGGACCTGACCGAGGCTGATGTTCGTTTTCTAAGGAATTTCATCCTAGACGACGAGGTGAAGGAGACCACCATATCGTGGGTTCCTTATACTAGCTTCGTCGGTGGGCGGTCCTCATAGTACCTGAAAATTATGGAAATTTACTAGCACCTGAAGACTCTGATGGGAAAAGTTATGTTGAACCACCATGAAGCCCGCCAAGAAGTCGCCCTGTAGCTCGACGACATGCATCTCCAGATCGATTTGGTCGACCACAAGATTAACTTGATTGTTGACAAGATGGTTGGCATGGACTTTTCCAATCTGGACTATGCTCAGCCTCAAGTTCCAGCGGCAGAAGACAAAACCATTAGCTAAGTTTTTATGTTGTTATGTTTGTGGTTTTTGTTAAATTACAAGAGAATTTTGGGTTTACCACCTCTGTTTAGTAGAGTAAATAAGAAAATAAATCCACACAGAGGAACTAGAATCTATCTATGTTTTAGTTTATTAGTTATAGATATTAGACATACCAAACAACTACTAAATGACAATGTTATATTTTGTTGTTGGTCTAGTTTCCCCGCGAACATGCCAGTATCATATCTTTTTTGTATAATTTCTCCTTAAATATATAAATCTTAATTTCAAATTGTTTAAATATCAAAAAAAATCATTCTTATTTTATTATCTCTTTATAATTAAAAAAAAAATTAATCACAATTATTCTTCAACATCCAAAATATTACACTTATAAAACCTTTTTTTAACAGTCTAAGGATTTTGAAATTGACATTAATATTATATCTTAAAATGTTATTATGGATGACAATAGCGTTGTGGTGTGGCTTGAATGTAGCCACTTGAATAATTTGATGGTTTTGGGGACTCTCATTCGTGAGAAGCATGAGGATCAAATAAGCATTGGTGAGGAGCATGAGGATCAAATAAGCATGTAACATCTTTTTAGTTTGAATGTATGTTGGAACAATTTGTTAGTTTGTATATTTTTATCTTTAACTTTTTCTATTAGAACAGAAAATCAATTCAATTTTACATATATTAATACAAATTCAATACATGATTAATTAATTATCATAAATAATAAATATAATATATTCTATAAAATTTATATGTATATTAATGAGATATTTTAAAATTAATTTTATTTTAATGTTAAAAAGTTATATCATAAATATTGAGTATAATAAAAATATATATTATTAGGATAAAAAATTAAATAAATAATAAATTAATTATCATAAATAATAAATAATAAATAATAAATACATGATTAATTAATTATCATAAATAATAAATATAATATATTCTATAAAATTTATATGTATATTAATGAGATATTTTAAAATTAATTTTATTTTAATGTTAAAAAGTTATATCATAAATATTGAGTATAATAAAAATATATATTATTAGGATAAAAAATTAAATAAATTATTTATTCCAATTATTTTGTTATTATTTATTTGTTTTATTTTTTCTAAATAAATTTGTGATAAATGATTTAACTATTGTAAATAAATGTAAATAATGATTTAAGGAGTTATATAATGATTTTTAATATTGCATTGTGTTTAAGTTAGTAAACTCATAACCTCCCTTACTCCTATCACACTAACAACTATGTCATAACCTATAACTAACCACTAATCCACTTAGTATTAACTTGTATTATATATACCCAATGCATGTTTTGCTTGTTTTGTTTTTGAAGCTGAAGCATCTAAGCCACGAACCTAAAAAACATAAGCCACCAAATCCTTTAAGTGCAAGTCCTCAAGTTGATATGATAGCATCTTCCCTCAATTTAGTATTAACATCATCAACATATTTAGTGGTATGCATGCTTTTTGTGTCATATTTGACTTAAAATTGTAATCTATTGGATATTATAAACTACCTAACTATAATGACATATTTCTATGTTGGAATTTTGTTACACAAAAATATTCTTCTATTTTTTTTTCCATGTATTAACATTGTGTGTGATATTAAGTTGCATGTCAAAAATAAAAACTCAAAAAAAAACAAATTAAAACTCATTAAAAAGAAATAAATAATCCTTTAAATATAGTTTACAACATATCTTAAATTACTCAAAACCAAAATGTGATGTAATCTTGGCATGAATTTAGAAAAGTAAAAAAACAATTTAAAACCAAACTGTCAAAGTAATTAGCATTCATTTTATTAAGTATTACTATAATATTACCCACCAAATAAAAAATCAACTTATTGAAAATATAGTTTACAACATAACTTAAATCTCTCAAAACCAAAATGTGGATGTAATCTTGCCATATATTTTACTATACCGTAAAAGAAATAAAAAAATCAATTTAAAACCAAAATATGAATGTAATCTCATATACATTTTACTAAGTATTGTTTTACACAAAAATAAAAATAAAAATAAAATCAATTTAAAATTAAAATATGAATGTAATCTCATATATATTTTAATAAATATTCATATACACCCAAAAAAAAATCAACTTATAGAAATATCTTCAATATAGATCTCTCAAAACCAAAATGTAGATGTAATTTTTATATGCATTTTATTAATTATTATTATACAAGAAAAAAATAAAAAATAAATTTAAAACCAAAATATGAATATAATCTCGTATACATTTTACTAAGTATTGTTACACACTTACACGCGAGAATAAGTAAAAAATCAACTTATTGAAATATCTTCAATATAGACATATTCAAATGGAGAATATAATATGCACATTCACTAAACATCATAGATATTCCTTTTAAATTATATTTAAAGGCACTTTGAATCATGCCAAAGAGAGAGGTATGAACATAAAAAGGTGTGCATTTTACTAAGAAGCATTAGAAAAGATAACTGAAGAGTCCACTAAGTATGAGAGAAAAGATAACGTTCACATATATTTTTACAAACATTGTTTATAAAGTGAAAGAGGTATTTCGTAAACAATTAACTTATCTAAATAGAGCATGTGTTTTACATACTTAGTATGAAAATAATTAATATTTACATACATTTTTACAAACATTGTTTACAAAGTGAAAGAGGTATTTGGTAAATAATTAATTTATTTAAATAGCTCGTGTGTTTTATATACTGTTAAGAATCAAATATCAATATAGCATAGAAAAATCTCAGAATAAGTACTCGACGTCTTGAAAAAGAGAGAAATTCAGATAATAAGCTTCTTCGAGGGAGAAACCTCATTATGCCCACATAAATGTACAGTTCCAAGATGATTCCAAATGAAAATGTCTCCTTGGTATATATAGGAGACTAGGAGATATAATTACAACTAATGGAATAAAGACGACATAAATAAAATAACATTACTAATGTAATATGCCCCAATTAAGGGGTAATGAGTCAATATTAGGACTTAACATGCCCCTCCCCTTGAGACAAGTGTTGTCCACAATGCTTGAGTAACTCTGGATGCTTTTGTATAAAAGACTCATATTCCCAAGTGGAATCTTCAGCCTATAGTTTCCTCCATTTAATGAGATACTCTGAAATGGATCTATTCCTCAGCTGGCGAACTCTTGTGTCAGTGATGGCTTCAAGCTCCAATATGATTTTTCCTTCCTCGTCAAGTTCTGGAAATATAGTTTGAATTGGGATCTTGTCACCTATAACCTTCTTTAAGCATGAAACATGGAAAACTGGGTGTACTCATGAAGATGCAGGCAAATCCAATTTCTATTCCATAGTACCAATCTTTTGCAACACCTTGTAAGGTCCATATTACTTTGGTGATAATTTATTATCCTTTTTCGCTTGCTTGAGGGACATTTGTTTGTATGGTTGTAGTCTTAAAAACACTCAATCCCCTACTTCAAAACTTCTTTCACTACGATATTGATTTTCTTGTTGTTTCATGTGATTCTATGCCATGGTTAGGTTGTCCTTTAAGATTTGGAGAACTTGTTGTTGATGCTCAATGTGATCTTCCACTGCTTGAACCTTAGATTTTTCTTTTAGAGAAGAAGTGATGGAAGGAGGGTGGTATCAATAGAGTGTCATAAATGGTGTCATTTTTGTTGCAGTATGAAAGGAAGTGTTATACCACCATTCTGCCAAGGGTAACCATTTGAACCATTGTGTTTGTTTATCAAAGACAAAGCAACGAAGGTAGCCTTCCAGACATTTGTTCACTATCTTGGTTTTTCCATCAAATTGAGGATGATAGGATGATCTATGAGCCAATTGAGTACCCAAACAAGAAAATAATTATGTCCAAAAATGTCTAGTGAAGATGGGACCTCTGTCACTTACAATAATCTGTGGGCTTCCATGTATCTTTTGAACTGTCTCCATGAATGCGGTGGCAACTGTACTAGTTTTGAAGGGATGAGAGAGTGCACAAAAGTGTGCGTACTTGGTCAGTCTATCAACAATCACCATGATGACACTCTTTCCTTTAAACTTCGGTAACCCTGTGATGAAATCCATGTAAACCTCCTCCCAGCGCTCACTTGGGATGGCTAATGGTTGTAAAAGACCTGGGGTCTTAATTTTTTCCACCTTATTTTGTTGGTAAACCAAACATTCTTCCACAAACCTTTGAACATCAATTTTAAGGCCATCCCCAAAAAATTCCTTCTTGACTCTATGGTAGGTTTTCAAAAATCTCGGGTGCCCTCCTACTGGAGAGGTGTGCAATTCCAATAATACCTTTTGTTTGAGTTGGGAGTTCTTACATAAATATAAGCGATCTTTGTACCATAGTGAATCTTTTTTCCATGTAAATGTATCAGATGCACTGGAATCCTGTTGCAACCTTTGAATGAGAATCCACATTGTTTCGTCATTCTTCCATTCATCCCTTGATTCTATTATCCAATCAGGTTGGATGATCGAGATAGCACAAAGAAAGGCCTCAACATCTTCATCCTTTCTTGAGAGTGCATCTGCCACAACATTTTGCTTCCCCTTTTTATAGACGATTTCAAAATCATAGCCCAATATCTTGG
>SNQJ01S0012837.1:0-17125 GCA_010110895.2 Picea sitchensis
GTGCATTGGTTCGACATTCATATAATTGTAAGTGAGTTGATTCCTTCAACTCTCAAGTAATTTTCTCACCCCTCACTCCCTTCTTCTGAATTATGTAATAAGAATTGATATATATTTATTTTTCATTTAATGGTTACAAATTTCTATGTTTATTTATGCATTTGGATTTATTATCATTTGAGACATGACAAGGACAGCCCGTAATGACAATGGCAGGATCTCCCAACCTAGATATATGTCTATAAGACCCCATACCCTCTCTCAAACACACATGCTCCATGTATAACACAAGATATGGGTCCACACACAAGTTCACGAAGATCATTTCTTCTGACAGGGTATCTTCGGAATAATCAATGAGTTGAATTTAGTCATCCATCATAGGATCACACATTGAAACCCCCCACATGTCTCTAGAACCTTAGCTAGACTTCTGCAGCAAGTCCCATCCCCAAATAAAACCCTAGCCGGAAAACATTTCAATTAGAACTAGCATGTTTAATCAAGCCACCAATCCCTATCCAACACATCTAGGTGAACACAAAAATTGGTACAATGTTTTTGGAAAACATAAGGCTCCCTCCTTTCATCTCACATCTTTCTAAAGTTAATACATATTAGACCACTATCACGATCTTCCTTTACAATACTTTGATTGAAGATATCCCACACTTGAACCTAAAAATAACCCATTGGAAAGATGAGAAGACCACTTGAATGATATCTTGTATCTTTCCAATGTAACCTAACTTCCCCTCTATTATGTTATAATCATGGTGGCTAGCACAACTAGATTGGTTGAACTCAACCTCCACTCTACATTCAAGTGTGACATATCGATAATCAACATCATCAATGTGAAAATGATGTCCACGTGCCCACATAGATGGGAATAAATGCATCTATAAAAATGTGAACAAAGAATGGTGACATATGCCTAGTAATTCAAGCATTAACAAAAACATAATACATGTTATAATCCAAGCCTACATTTTAAAATGAACAATTAACATAGGGTTTATATTTTTACATAGTTGTTGCACATGATCCCTATGTTTAGTGCACCCTCTTCACCATGTAGGTAACAATTTTTTATTCCACATTTCTCTCTAATTTAGTTATCCACCCAACCATGGGATATATCATTGGCATATTTTCTTTTAAATGATCAAGATACGACATGCTTATATGGTTCAACCATCTGAATTCTTTCTTGTCATTGTCTCATTTGCTTCTCTTATCTTCATACAATGCAACCCATGGCTGCATTGCCTCCATGTTGTAAAGAACAAATTTATTGATGCAATCTATTTTTGAATTCACTAATGTATTCATGAAATCATAACAAATAGTATGAGATCAAAATATATATTATCAACTTTAGTGTAAACAATAACTATATAAAAATTTGACAAAATATGTGTGACTTACTCTTTATCATGCATCTATTTTCATCAGTTTGGAGTATCTTCTCTTCCCTTTTGTCAAGATCCCAATGCTTGTCCTAGACAAATCTACCCAATGTGTCATCGATTTTCTTGTTGTACTCACTAGTATAATATAATGACTTGTATATTGTATACCCCTCTACCATAGAACCCTTCATTGTTTCCTTTTGTTGAACAAAACCCATCAATGTTTCCATGTACCTTTCCAAGAAGAACATCCAATGACATGAGACCACCCCAACTATTTTAACCTCATCAACTAGGTCAATTAAAATATAGACCTACAAGTCCATGAAACTCATAGGTAATTCCTTATCAAACATACAAATAATATTGGCTATGTTATCTTCTGATGCCACTATGGAATACTAGCCACGTGAATCTCTTTTGATGTAATCTAACATACAAATGATAATATTTTAGATATGGCATGTCATAGGTGAAATGCCTTTCAATTAACTTTTAATTATCTTAATAAACAATTGGAAATTTGTTCATTTAACTATCAATCTGGGGTCGTATTGACTTTCAATCTATCATGCACTGTATATGAAAAAAACTCTTGTTGTTTATGCAAAAGTTGTAGTATGATAATGTCACAAATCAAGCATTCAAGGACACTTGTATCAAGTCACCAGATTATGCTAATTCTAAATTGTGCGGAAGTAAATGTCAAACATGCAGGAAAGGAAGATCACTCTTGTGGAAATAAATCACTCTTGGGGAAAATAAATCACTCTTGCGGAAAATGAATCACTCTTGCAGAAAATAAATCACTCTTGTGGAAATTGAAACTAAACTTATGAAATTGAAATTGCACTTGCTAAATTAGAATCACGTCATGGAATCGAAATCACACTTTGCGAGAACTGAAACACACTTGTTGAATTGAAATCACACTAAGTAGGAAAGTAAATCTATGATATGTCCTAATGGTGATTGATTTCAATATGCAAGGAATCATTGTTCACAACAACCATGTATTTCTCATCAATCATAAAACTAAAAAAAAAAATCAACGAAGGTGCAGTTGCAAGTGGAGTTGCAACAACAGAGCTGCAAGAAAAAAAAAGGATTTACAGTGACTCGAGTTGCAACATAAAATGATCACACCACAAATTGCAGCAAATAGATTCACACAAATTGTAGTTTCTGAATAGATCTAAGATGAGTTGTGGCTTATAATAAATATCATGCAATGCACATTTTAGAAGTTGAATTCAATGATTTGTAGCATAAAGAGAAACATAGAAAGATGAACGAATTGCAGCTCACTTGTAAAACTATATTCCTTCAATTAACAGTTCAGATACCACACAGATTGCAACTATTCCACACAAAGTTAAGTTTATACAAGCAACAATTTAAAATCACATAACTAAATCTACTTGAATCTTTGATTCCAAATATGAAAGAAAATAAACACAATGCACTTTTATATTCACAATTCTAGGAATTGAAACAAACCGAGAAATAACTATGAACGAGAATCATAAGTGAGGAAAATTACTAAATTATAAAAATAAAGAATGTAACTATGGTTTCTAACTTTACATACAATACATGGCTAAGGAGGGGGCCCTACCCCCTTAGAGGAGGCACTAAAATATTAATTCAAAATCACACGAACGCTCAACACATCGACACACGAAAGAGTGAAAGCATGACAATTATATTATGAAAAAGGTTGTAAGTACAATAACAAATGTGTAATTACATAGAAAAAATTTCCTTCTCTCTGAGATCTAATAGCTTGGGTCCTCTTATAATACATTCATAATCTAAAATCATACAAGAGACAGATGGACAACCATGTGAAGCGGGTTGTTCATCTATTATTTCTATCTCTAGGAAAGGTTGAGCATTGTTGATTCAACTGATGAACCAACATATTCATTTAGATGCTCTTTAGTTTATTGATCGCCTGTCTGAACAATCATGATGTGGCTGATGTGTTGGTGGAGATTTATTTAGAACTGCAATGTCAAGAGAACCGTCACATGCCAAAGTGAAACAACTGTTGTTTGGTAACATAACTACAACTGACTTGATTCTATTCGGGATGTGATCAAGTGGGTCTTTGGTAGTTATGTCAACTTGGAATAGAAGCAACAAAAATATCGACTGGAACTGTGACAACTAAAATGTCAACCGGACCCGTAGAAACAATTTTGCACCTTTCAAAATAGAAGCAATGGTGTTGCACTTACTTGGAATCATAGCAACGATGTTGTATGCTTTATAGACCCTTTCTACATAAAAATTCTAGTTCAAAGAAACAAAAAATTCTATGGAAGACATGCAATAATAATCATAAAATGGCATAGAAGATGTGAATAGTACCTTGGTGCCAAAATAAATCAATTATATGGAAGATATGTCTTAGAAAGTAAAGTATGATCAAAATTGTATGGGAAAAAGTGCTATATGGGTGTAAAAAATATACGAATTCAGGGGCCCATCATCCCCCTATCCCAAAACCATTGCATTTCTTCATGCAACTTCCAATCAATCAACTAGAGAGATCAAGAGTGTCATGGAGGTTAGTGACATTGCCTTCTACCTCCTCTTCCTCTTTGCTACTTTTGTCAAGCTCAACTGTTATTCATGTATCCTATGTTGGTGTTTGTTCATCCTGAGTATCAGTTCTTATGTCCACTATTATGGCTTGTAGGATCTGAATATCCTTTTCCTGAGTTGGGCCTTTTTCTTCTAACCTCATATTAGGTTCCCCTGTAGCAAGGGAACTTGCTGCAGGGAAACCTTTTGTCTTAGGTTAATTGTATTCAAATTTGTCTTTCAATAATTTCACATCTAATTGCATCTTCTGATTTTCCATGCATAGAATTAGATTATCTCTAACCAATGATGCATAAACAGGAAAACTATGAAGAATATTTACTCAATTTCGAGTAACACTAGTGGTTGTTGATGGTGCATGTTGATCCTTAGTCATTGGGTCTTCAATATCTATGCTTGTTTTTTATAGATGTGGAGAACTTGTCTCTGCTAGAGGGATTGTTATTGGTTCTTGTCTTGCAACAATGGGCTTTGACTGATTAATCTCGGTTCTTGTGTGACAATGGGGATCTCCTATTCCTGGGAAATTGCAATATGTTCTTCAATATGACCCTCTACTAGTTCTTCTGTTTCAGTGGGAGTCTCTTATTCCTGGGCGATGGCAAATTCTTATTAAAGAGGACCCTCCATTGGTTCTTGTGTTTCAGGGGGAGTATCTTCCTATGATTCCTTTGTATATATATTTGAAGAATTACCATCAATCCTTCCCCAATGATTTTTGGCTCTGCAACACTTGTTTTTTCTTCTACTACTGTATCCATTGTTGGGTTTTCGTCAAAACCTAGTGATGCCTAAGTATCAGATATAATTTATTGTTGATTTTCCGCAGTCATTTCATATCGAGTTGCAGCCGGGGTAAACAACTTTGTTTCCCATTTTTTTGGGACCAGGGTTTGTCGTTTCGGATACCCTCGCAATCATTTTGTGTATAGTTGACTGCTAAGGGCCTCAATATCACTTTCATGAATTGTCGATGGATTCTGTTATGACCCCTTTTTCATGTCAGCCTCTTATACTTCATTTGTTGCAGAGTAGAAACAACTATTTCTTCTTGGGTTGGTCACATAATCGCTACTGTCGGAGGTGGTGTTGGAAGTGCAACGATTAGAGATTCACTAGGCCTAAGCGATGGTTGAATAATGTCATTCCAGGTGTGGTCCTTCTTCTGCAAGACCTGTTTGATGACTAATTTGATGAGGTCATGGTGTGTGACATCATCACTGGGGGTTTGGCCTTTTTGACCAGTGTTTCCATCGTCTGCAGAGTGAGAAAGAGGAAATATGACATGTTAAGGAGGCAGTAATGCCTCATATGGTCGAGGAGTATAATATGTGGTAGGTGGATGGTAGTGTAGTATCCCTCAGAGGTAAAGTAGGTCTAGAAAAATAGGTTTGTGTTTGACCAGGGGTGCATAAAGTCTCATCAATCAAAACCCTTGCCTCACTTAACCAAAGCTTCTCTTACGTCAAGAAATTGTCAGATAACATCTGACTTTTGAGTTCGCCAAATGTACCAGCGTTCTCTTGTTTCTGGTAGCCTGATTGCTTCAAACACTCCTTACTATGTTAATTAATCCTGAATGTCAACCACTATGGTTTATTCACCTCTGAGATTGATAGTGAACTGCAAGGCAATCCAATAATCATACTCTTGCAACTTTTGAACGTAGTCAATCCATCATGCCTGTTGGAACATTTGTCGAATATCATCGTATGATTCAAGTAACTGGGGGTCGATAGACTCTCTTCGTATGAGTTCTCGTCCCATGGAATTCCTTCCTATGCTCATTGACAACCATAAATTATACTTGAAATGTTATCGAATTGGGTAGAGAATCCGAGAGTTGTAGTAATGGGAATGCCAATAGTGGTGAACAATGGTAGATAATGAAATGACAGTTGCAATGAATAGTAATAATGCCACTTTAAATGAATTATTGTAGTTTCTTGTTAGAATTTGTACATTTATTTTCTTACCTTAGTAAAGTGCGTGGTGGTGGTGTGTCTGCATGATTGTTTGTCCCATCGTCAACAGAGTCGCAACAATGGAAGTCACGTGTCATGAATGTGAAAGAACTGGAGTTGTAGTGCCGTAGAAGTGCAATAATATTAGAGTTGTAGCATCTTTAAAATGTAGGATGGGGAAAGATACATATTCTGTGAGCATGATTTGCAACATCAGGGAATGGGGGAAGGTAAAGTTGCACAGGAACTACAACAACGAGGGAGTGAGGGAAATGGAAATGTGCGTAGGAAATGCAACAACAAGGGAGTGAGGGAAAGGTAAATTTGTGCGGGAAATGAAGCAATAGAAATAAATAAAGGGAATGTTGTGAAGTTCAATTCCAAGATGGTAACGACAATAGGAGTATTCTCAATAATAACAAGTCATTTACAATAAAATTTGCATGCGATTTTGCAACAGTGTGAGATGCGGCGACAAAGCTGCAACATTGAGACTTGCGACGACCTGTGATGTGATCAAGAAGGACGATGGAAAGTGGGAGTATGGAATGGAGTTGTGGCTGCCCTAGTAACGGGAAGAAGGAGACAAAAATGGGAATAGGGTTGAAAGTGAAGTTGCAACCCAAGAAAAGGAAATTTTGAAATGAAGAATGGGACTATGAGTGGGAAATAATTGTACAGGGAGAAGTGTAGCGAACAAAATTGCAACAAAAATAACTGCAACAACGAGAGTTGCAATAATAGGGACTGCAACACAATTTTTCTCCTCTGCATATCCTACAAAATAAAATAATTAGAACAAAAATTTTGCTGAGAAGGGTCATGAAATAATAATATCGAAACCTAAGAAGTTCCCTTCTCAAAATTATTTATTATTATTATTATTTATTATTTATTATTTTATTTTAAAGCAGGAACAAAATGTGTCACCCAGCGGTGTACAATCTCCAAGTCGTTATCAGGCCATCCACTGGTAACTCTATTCAGAAAGGCTTCTTTGGACAAGGGTTTATGATAGAGTCGAAGCTTGTGGCCATTAGCCATCAAAGGAATTCTATCTGCATATATGGTACACATTTTGATGGATTCATTATCATATGTCTCATCGATCTCGTATAGACTGATCCATTTGGTGCAGAAGTTCCCTCGGAATTCCTTGAACCAGGAGTCAAATAATAAATCCTAGTCTCCAACTTTAAATTTATTTGTCTTAATGAACTTGTCATGCCACTGGGATCACTGGTGCTAAATCATTGTTGTGCAGTGGAGGGCGTCCAGACAAAGTTAATCTAATTCATTTAGTTGAAGTAGCCTCTACTGTTAAGCTTTGGTTAAATCCATTACAAGTTATAGAGTTGTTCTTTGTGTTTGGATCTCTGTCTCAATTGGCATCATTACCCTCTTTTCATACACTAACTCATATAGAGTGCATCCGGTAGTAGTTATCCATGTCATCCTGTAGGCCCATAGGGCTTTAGGTAACCTTGTATCCCAATCCTTGAGATGTAATCTAAAAGTTTTGGTTATGATGGTCTCAAGGATATTATTTGTTCCTTCTACCTGTCTATTTTTCAGTGGGTGATATGGAGTGGTAAACCTGTGTTTTATCCTATATTTGTCCATCAAATCCATGAGAAGCCTAGAAGTGAACTATGTTCCTACATATGTGACAATCTCTCAGGGTATTCCAAATCTGATGAAGATCTCTCCATGAACAAATGCCACCACTACTTTCTCCGTGGTGACTATGAGTGCTTTAGCTTCCATCCATTTCATCACATAGTTTGTACACACAAGGATGTAAGCGTTATGCTGGGAAGTAGGGTTGATTGGACCCATGAATTCCAGGGCCCATTTGTTGAAGGGTTCCAATACATATTCCTTATCATCTATAAAGATCGTGGGCCAATAGTAACCTTGGTGTAGTACCTTGTACCCAGTCCACTTATCTGCAAAATGGACTCCACATGGGCTGTCATGGAAATATTTAAAATCTCATGGATCTCGTCCTCTTAGACACATGGTTTGATGATCAGGTCTAGACCTATGTGAAAGAGACAATTGACGATCCAAGAGAATCTCCAACTCTGTTTATTGATATTTTGTCGTTCTTTTGGAGATAGATGTTGTGGTAACCTACCTGCATCCAAATAGTTAGCAATATCTACAAACCACAAAGTGTTAGTAAAAATTGCAAACAAGTGTTTGTTAGGAAAACATCTTCTTTCGATGGCTCATTTTTGTTAGATGTAAGTCTAGAAAGGTAATCAACAACTACATTGTCTTTCCTTGGTTTATCTAGGCTGGTAATATCAAATTATTGCAATAAACGTAACCACCTAGTGACTCTTCCATTAGTAATGGGTTTTTTCATTAAGTACTTAATGGTGGCATTATTAGTGTGTAATATTATTTTATATCCCGTAATGTAATGTCAAAAATTGTTAATAACATGTATTACTGCAATAAATTCCTTCTCTATTACCATATAGTTTAACTTTATTGGTGTAGTATTCTTGTTGATATAATAGATTTCATACAAATCCTTTCCTTCTTGTTGACCTAGGAAAACTCCAATGGTGGTGTCAAAAGCATATGTAGAGATGTGGAATGGGAGGGACCAATCTGACCCTCGTAATATAGGAGCTTCAAGCACTTTAATATTAAATTCATCTAGTACATGTTGGCATGTACCTGCCCATAAAAATTCACAATCTTTAGTTAGCAAGGAAAATAATGGATGAGCAATTTGTGAATATTTTTTAAATAAATAGCAATAATAAGCAGTATATCCTATGAAGCTTCATCCCTGTTTTTGCAAAGTTGGAGTAGGAAAATTCACTATTACCTTGATCTTTGCAAGATCCACATGAATTCCTTTTGTTGAAATGTGATGCCCTGATACAAAACCTTCAATTAACATCATCTGGCATTTTTCATTACTAAGTGCAACATGAGCTTCCTTACATCATATTAGGGTCTCTTCTAAATTGTCCAATGCCTGATTAAATTCATCACTATAGGTTGTGAAGTCATCCATATAGATTTCTACACAATAATGTATTAGATCAAAAAATATACCTATAACAACTCTCTGAAAGGTGGAAGGTGAATTACAGAGTCCAAATGGTAGAACACGGTAAGCGAATGTACCCTATGGAAAAGTAAATGTCATTTTATCTTGGTCTTTTGGTGATCCGAAAATACTTATATGTCAAAATTAGTTCTTAAGTATATATAAACATCTGACCAGATTTAGAAATGAAGATCGTCTTTGACTATTTACAAATTGTTTTCCCTGATTCCTAGGGATAACTAAGGAGATGATGTCTCAAGGCCCTCAGGTTGTAGACATGGAGAACCGAGAGACAAATGATTGACAACGTCCACATGCACAAACATAAACCTGCTTCACCACCACACATCCTGGATTCGTGACGATGGCATCGACCACACCAACTTTCTTTCGGAAGATGATGGGTATTGCTCCATGATGTACAAGTCAGGTATTGTGGTTAGTGTCACTTTAATATTTGAGGCATTTTAGTATGTTTCATTTGAAGATGTTTTTGATTATATAACATTTGCTCGGAAATTATACTCTTTGCTTTGTTTCACCTTGGTGGTTGACATTGTGCCCTAGTAAGTGGTCACCCTCAATGATGTATTTGCTACTGGGAGGTCTCCTTTATGAGTCATCGTTCCATTCTCGATCATACTTACTATTTTTCACACTTCACCAATTTTTTCGTCTCCTTATCTTTTGGGATTTTCAGGTGTATTAACCAAAGAAGGGATTGTATTTCATGGGAAGAATGGGCTGAAGGCCCAGATGTTTGTAGTTGGAAAAAGATAAAATCCAATCGTAAACCTTCTACATGCTCGCCCACAGATCCCTAGGACAACGAAATTTCTCTCATAAGAAATTGATGGGACCCATGAAAAATAACAATATATAAATGCCAACCAAGGTAGAGCATGAGTGGGCAATGTTTTTCATGCTTAGGTATAAGTCTCACACACTGTCTTAAACTTGGGGAAGCATAATGTGGCCAGGGTAGAGTCAAAGTGGGCATTGTTTTTCATGCTTAGGTAGAAGTCCCACCTTGGCTTCAACTTGGAAACAATTTAATTAATTAATGGCAATATATGGGCTTGGAGAAAGGATGCATTGAAAACAAAGGTGAAACATACCCTCTACAAAGGCACCCATAAATGAGACAATATGAACCCTTGTATGTCATGAACCCCATGCCCAAAAGTCTTACCCCCATCAAATTCATCTTCTCCACATGAATCAGAGAGGTTTCCACCTAGGAAACATTCCTTGACTTAAGGACCAATTCACCCAACAAGTCACCTTGTCAACCCTCTCATACCTAAACTTGGTAAATTGCATAGCATATTTGAGCACTTGTTTAATTTTATGAGGTATTTTTCGATGTACATGCTTAGGTTTCTCTTATATTAAAAATGATTGTACTTTTCATGATGCTTTGACTTGAGATCCTTGGAGGGTGTACTTGTCTATCTTTGTAGGGCCTTGTTGATGGACATTTTGGAGGAACAATCCCAACTTATGCCTTCACTGGGGCAGGAAGCCCACTGATTGGGTGTCATGGCCCAGATCTTGGGGTAGTACATGAGATGAGCTTTGCCTTTGGAGGTAAAGGAAGAGACATTGGAGGACTTCACATATCCCTTACAAGCCCAACGATTTTACTTTGGAGACTAAAACGTCATCTTGGAGGGCTTGATGTCACCCTAGGTCTAGGGTTTTGGTGGTGATGTGATTTTTGATGGACACTTGGCACTTTTGATGAGGAATATCCCTTATACATTGGAGAGAATACCTCAACGCATGAAGGGAAGGCCTTTGGAGGCACACCAATTTCATCCTCAAGATCAACGACTTGTTAAAGTGACCAAGACGTCACCCTAGAAGGAATTGACGTCATGTTTTATGGTTTTCTTCATGTGCAAATTAAAAACTATTTTGTAAAGGGGAAAAGCAAAGGAGGTTGGCCTCCTTAATTTGTGGTTTACCCTAACTTTATGTGGACACAATTTTTAGGATTTTTGTATAAACAAGGATCAATTTCATTTCATTTGATCATAGCTCTCTCATGAGAGAAATACTACTTGGCTAAAATTTGCACCTTGCTTGGGAAATTTGGATCACCTCTCTCTTGTGTTGGTTGTGGAGCCTGATTATCTTCATGATTTATAGGTTTGTTTTAGCATTGCTTGGACCCCATTCCCTAATGGGGGTGTGTGCGAGGGATTTACCCCCTACAACTTTTTCCATGGGGGTCTAGGGGGGAGACCATTTTTGTAGCCCCCTGCCCCCCAGCAGGAGATTTGGGGGTAGCGCCCCTGAAGTGAAATATTAGGAAAAATTGCCTTGTTAAATATTGTAATTTCATAGACAATCTGGACCGTTCATTATAAGGTCGCAGATCTAACAGTAAAAGTTATTTTTAGGGTTTTTTTCTCTAGAATGAAACCCTCTCTTATGAGGGAATTGAATTGTGGTTGTGTATTATCACGAATTTTGTATTCTGAGAGAGGAGACTGCGAGAGAAAGAAGAGTAATCTCCAACGATTGAGTTGTAGGTTGTATCCCTTCATTTTGTTGGATAATAAAAAGGAAGAACCTAGCAATTTCTCTGGTGGAATTAGCCCACACTGGGTGAACCACATATATCTGTATCTCTATTGTATTGTGTATATTCTATTTTTTTATTTCTGCATTTGTTTTATTTTATTGCTCCATGATCTTGTTTTTCTAACAACTGGTATCAAAGCGAAAGGTAACTCACAAGAAAAGAGGGTTCCTGGTTCGAGTGGGAGCAATGCTAGAAGATGGAAAGTGTAGGGTCGAGAAATTTAACGGCCAAAACTACCAGTTATGGAAGATTATTTATGTCAGAAGGATTTATTCCTACCATTGAGAAAAATTGCAAAGAAGCCGATAACCATGAAGGATGAAGAATGGGAGGTTCTTGACAGAAAGGCACTAGGAACGATACGACTAAGATTGGTAGCGTCGATGGCTTTCAATATTTCAAAAGAAAAGACAACGAAGGAGAAGATGGATGCATTGGATAAACTGTATGAAAAACCCTCGACGTCCAATAAGGTATTTCTAATTAAGAGATTATTCAATATGAAGATGCCAGAAGGTGGGTTTGTTGCAGATCATTTAAATGAATTAAATGAATTTAACACGACTACTAATCAACTAATTTCTATAAAAGTGGACTTTGATGACGAGGTCAAGGATCTTCTAATCTTGTTCTCATTGACATAAAGATGGAATGAATTGGTCATGTTTGTAAGTAACTATGTCTCTGGTTGAAACACTCTAAAATTTGATGATGTTTTTGGTGTTATCCTTAGCAAGGAAATGCAATGGAAACGCACAGGTGAGACATCAGGTAATGCATTAAACATGGAGAACAGGGGAAGAAAAAAGGATAGAGGAAAGGGCTCAGGGAACCATGGGAATTCTAGGAAGGGTAGATCCAAATCCAAACTGGGAAAGATAGAGTGTTGGAATTTTGGGAAGAAAGGACATATGAAGAAAGATTGTAGAGCTCCAATTAAACAAAGAGATGGACAACAAGAGAAAATTCAAGAAGCAAATGTAGTAGGTGATGTGTTACAAGATGCTTTGATCCTTTCTATAGATAATATTTTCGAGTCTTGGTAGTAGGTTCAGGGGCTTCATTTCATGCCACACCCCAAAGGAATTTTTTTCTAGATTATGTTCAAGGTGATTTTGGATAGGTTCATTTGGGTGGTGATGCACCATGCAAAATTGTTGGAATGGGAAAGGTACAAATAAAGAAAAAGAATGGAAACCAATGGTTGTTGAAAGAGGTAAGACATGTTCCAGATATAAGGAAATGTCTAATTTCAACTCGGTAGTTGAAAAGTGAAGGTTGTATATCTATATTTACAGATAAGGCGTGGAAGGTCACCAAAGGATCACCGGTGATAGCAAAAGGAGAGAAGGTAGGTACATTGTATTTATGTACTGGTAATACTAATTCTTCTATCTCTTTAGATTCTACATGAGTGGATACAACAATGTGGCATCATAGGCTTGGACACATGAGTGAGAAGGGGATGTAGATACTTTACAAAATAAATTTGTTTCCAGATCTTAAACAAATTGATTTGGATTTTTGTGAGCATTGTGTTTATGAAAAACAAAAGAGAGTCAGATTTCTCAGAGTTGGAAAGGAAAAGAAGAGTGAAAGGTTAAAGCGCGTGCATACATATGTATGGGGACCATATCATGTATCATCTCTTGGTGGATCCCTTTATTATGTTACTTTTATTTATGATGCAACTAGAAAAACTTGGGCTTATTGCATTCGAAAAAAATACGATGTTTTTGATACTTTTAAGAAATGGAAATATTTGGTTGACAATGAGACATGAAAAAGGTTGAAGTGTCTCAGATAAAAAAATGGAGGTGAACATTGCAGCAAAGAGTTTGATGATTACAACTCATACCATGGGATTCATAGAGAGAAAACACTTCCAAGAACACCACAAGAAAATGGTGCGTCAGAAAGGATGAACAAGACAATCATGGAGCATGCAAGGAGTATGAGATTGCATGTTGGGTTGCCCTTACAGTTTTGGGAAGATGTTGTAGATATTTTTGTTTAGTTAATAAACAAAGGACCTTCAAGCTCTTTGGATGATGTAATTCCAAAGGAGGAATGGACAGGTAAAAAGGTAAATTATTCTTTTTTGAAGACTTTCGGTTGTGAAGCATTTGTCCATATTGATAAAGAAATAGAACAAATCTTGAGGCAAAATCCAAGAAGTGTACCTTTATTGGATATGGTGTTAATGATTTTGGTTATCTCTTATGGGATTATGAAAATCACAAAATCATTAGGAGTAGAGATGTCATATTCAATGAGAAGGTCATGTACAAAGATCAGTTGCAGGAAAAGAAACAGGAAAAAGAAAAACCAGAATACACAGTGCTTGATGAGATCAATGAAAAAGAAATTCCAAAGGTACGAGGAAATCAAAATGTACAAAAATAGAAGCAACAGGTAGTTCAAACTCCTACAAGTATTTTTAGAATATCTACCAGGTTAAGTAGACCCTTGAACAATACTCTCCTTCATTGTATTATTTATTGTTGACTGATTATGGTGAACCAGGATGTTATGAAGAGGCAATGTAGGTAGACACGAAAAATAAGTGGGAGAAAGACATGAAAGAGGAAATGGATTCCTTGGTAAATAACCAAACTTGGGCTTGGTTCAATTTCCTGCAGGAAAAAAGAGCATTGCAGAATAAATGGGTTTAAAAGTTGAAGGAAGAAGATGGAGGAAAAAAGCGGTACAAGGTTAGACTTGTTGTAAAGGGGTTTGCACAAAAGAAAGGTATATATTTTGATGAAATATTTTCTCATGTTGTTAAGATGACTTCAATTAGGACTATTTTAAGTCTTGTGGCAATAAAATATTTTCATATTGAACAGTTAGATGTAAACACAACTTTTCTCTATGGGGATTTGGACGAAGAGATTTATATGCAGTAGCCATAGGGGCATGAGGTCAAAGGGAAGGAAAATTTGGTATGTAGGTTGAAGAAGAGCTTGTATGGCCTAAATCAAGCTCCAAGGTAGTGGTATTTGAAGTTTGACAGGTTTATGACAGAAAAAGGTTATAGTAGATGTCATTCTGATCATTGTGTTTATTTTAAAAGGCTAGAAAATGGAAGCTATATTATATTTCTACTGTATGTAGATGACATGCTAGTTGCATGGTATAATATGCAGGATATAAATGTGCTTAAGAAGAAATTAGCTAATTCATTTGCGATGAAGGATTTGGGTGTTGCAAATAAAATCCTTGGTATGAGAATAACAAGAGACATGAAAAATATCAAATTGACATTGTCTTAGGGTGAGTACATAGAGAAGGTGTTGGAGAGGTTTAAAACACAGAATGCAAAACAAGTTAGTACACCTTTGGCCAACCATTTCAAATTAACTAAGGAAATGTGTCCCAAGACACGAGAGGAGATAAAATACATGTCCAAGGTCCCTTAATCATCATCAGTTGGTAGCTTGATGTATGTGATGGTTTTCACAAGACCATATATTGCACATGCAGTGGGAATTGTGAGCAGGTATACAAACAATCCAAGTAAAGAACTTGGGAGGTAGTAAAGTGGATTCTCAGGTATTTGAGAGGTGCTTCTACTCATGCATTATGTTTTGGAGGTTTAGACACTATTCTACAGGGATATGTTGATTCAGATATGGGAGGTGATAAATATAGCAGGAGGAGCACCACAGGGTATGTTTTTACTGTAGGTGGAACAACAGTAAGTTGGATTTCAAAACTACAAAAGGTTGTTTCACTTTCAACAATAGAAGCATAGTATGTTGTTGCTACAGAGGCTAGTAAATAAATGATTTGGTTACAAAGGTTTATGGAGGAATTGGGAAAGAAGCAGAAGAATAGCAGGTTGTACTATGACAATGAGAGTGCCATTCATCTTGCAAAGAACTTATCCTTCCATTCAAAGACTAAAATTATACATCTCATGTACCATTTCATATGATCCATCTTGGAAGATGGACATTTGAAGTTGAAAAAGATACATAATAGACATAATCCCACAAACATGTTAACAAAGGGAGTAACCAGGGAGAAACTGATTTCCTGCTCAGTTTTAGTTGGTCTTCAAGCATGAAGGTTAAGATGAGAAATTTTCTAGGTCCAAGGTGGAGAATAGTCTAGTGGGTACAACAACAATGGAGTTGTTGTGATCAGTCTCTAAGTGGGAGATTGTTGGTTGTAGAGCCTGATTATCTTCCTAATTCAGAGGTTTGTTTCAGCCGTGCTTGGACCCCATTCCCTAACGAGGGGGGTGTGGGGGGGATTTACCCCTCACAACTATCTCTATGGGGGTCCATGGGGGTGGGGTGGATTTTTGTAGCCCCCCCTGGCCGAGGATTCGGGGGCAGTGCCCCTAAAGCAAAATATTGGGAAAAAATTTGTAGTAAAATATTGTAATTTCGTAGTCAATCTAGACCGTTCATTATAAGGTCACAAATCTGATGGTAGAAGTTATTTTAAGGGTTTTTTTCCCTAGAAGGAAACCCTCTCTTATGAGGGAATTGTATTGTGGCTGTGTATTATCATGAATGTTGTATTCTGGGAGAGGAGACCGTGAGAGAAAGAAGAGGAAGTTACAATGATTGAGTTGTAGGTTGTATCCCTTCATTTTGTTGGATAATAAAAAGGAAGGACATGGAAATTTATATGGTGGACATATCCCACACTAGGTGAACTAGATATATCTGTGTCTCTATTGTATTGTGTATCTTATGTGTTTTATTTCTGCATTTGTTTTATTTTATTGCTCCGCGATCCTGTTTTTCTAAAATCTTGTGCAACTATCTTATGGTGTTTTCTCTTGGTATAATGTGGAGCTAAGGTGGTGTGCACCTCTTGGAGGCTTATTCTCTTACTTATGGATATATATTGCTTGGTAAAATAGGGTTTGATCTTTCTATTTTGGAATTGGTAAGGAAATTTCTACATGTTGTTGGTGTTTTCTTCTAGTTTCATTGATAATCTTGTCTCAAACCATTGGAGTAGTATAAGGGCATACACCCTCCACCAAGGTTCATGTTATTTACTAGTTGATAATCCATTTTTTACAAGGTTACTACGAGGAGTAAAAGGGCTTACACCCTCCTAGCCTTACCTTAGTTGGTTTTTCATGCTCTAGGGAGTAGAAGAGCCTACATCCCTAGTGATATTGTGAATCTAACTCTTATACCGAAAACTCCATTTACCCAATAGATACAAAGAACTAATCTGAAAATTGCATTGGAGAAATAAATTATTGCATTGGAATGCATGATTTTAAGAGATATTCAAATTATTCAAGGTGGAATCAATTATTTTCCTTGATAGCTTGCTTGAGCCACTAAGGCATTTTGATTGTTCAAGGACATCTTATTGATTTTATAAACTTTATGCTACAGACATTAGGTCTGCAGAAAACTCATCTAAACTTCTTTCTTTTACTCATTTTTTCAACCGTCAGAAATTGCTAAAAAACTGCCATAATAAT
>SNQJ01S0012837.1:17135-39653 GCA_010110895.2 Picea sitchensis
TCCTCAAAAGCCTCTGAAACCTATCCCAAAGTGTTCAGATCATATTAATTAGTCAAAAATGACTATTCAGTCATAGAAAACAAACTTGGACTCACCAAAACATGACCTCAATCAATGAGGGCTTCAAGCTCCCTAGAGCTTCCTGAAACTTCAATGGTTAAAAGCCTACAAAATAAGTTTTCAAATGGTTATGAAAACAGTGCCAATGGATTCAAAACATCCAAAAACCCCTAGTTGGGCTTTTACGGCACCTCATTCGGCCAAAAAATGAAGAAGATAGGCCTCCTGCCATTCTCTTCCTTCAAGCTTGTTGTCTCCGGTTCGCCAAAACGCACCTCTTGTACGTTGAACCCAGAACACGCTCCAAAACGCGTGATTAAACCCAACACATGCACATAACTGAAAATGGATCAAATTGTAGGATGGTTAGGGTGCGCCCAACCCCTAACCGCCAAGGCCACAGACACATGGGTAAGCACCCGAAACCATGGGCTAATCGTTTGTTACAAACCAAACTTTAACCCCTGCGTGCTAAGATTAAGGTCATATGGATCAATCCATAAGACCGGGGGCTAACCGTTTGAACACCAAACTAAAACCCGTGCTCCGTGTAAGGTCATATGGTAATAGCACCCGAAACCAAGGGCTGAATGCCATGAAATATGCACGCGCGTTATAGCTCCGTATATACTGGGTCACATGGCAACAATGCAACCACACGCTGGGGCTAAGCCCCAGCCCGACCCCACGCCAACCATACAATAGGTTTAATTCAAATACATTTAAATACATATTGTTAATAAGAAACATCATGTGGGCTAGTGGTAGCCCACACTCTACCAAAGCGCGGAGCCAAAGGGGAGGTCCGGGGTTCGATCCCCACAGACTCCATAAATTTTGAACCAATAAACCAATGCCATGGTGCCACGTGGCACCTCACCATTTGCCAAAAATGATGCCACGTGTCGACAAATGATTCACCCAAATCTGCCAATCTGAAACTGCCATGTCAACATGTGCCAACTCAGCTCTTCCACGTCAACGTACGGTCATGCCACGTCAACATGTACGGACTGCACAGTCAGCGTCCTTTTTTTACCTGTTTGACGATTTGAACAGATCACGATATCTCTCGCTCCCGATGTCCGTTTGAGACGAAACAAGTTGCATTGGGTTCGCAACGACGAGGGATACGCTCCTGTTCGTTTTGAGGCAATTCTGAGAACTTTGATTTTTGAGCTAAAATTTGAGCCCTGGTCCAGATTTTGATCAAGAAGAGGCTACATCCCTAGTGATATTGTGAATCTAACTCTTATACCCAAAACTCCATTTACCCAATAGATACAAAGAACTAATCTGAAAATTGCATTGGAGAAATAAATTATTGCAATGGAATGCGTGATTTTAAGAGATATTCAAATTATTCAAGGTGGAATCAATTATTTTCCTTGATAGCTTGCTTGAGCCACTAGGGCATTTTGATTGTTCAAGGACATCTTATTGATTTTATAAACTTTATGCTACAGACATTAGGTCTGCAGAAAACTCATCTAAACTTCTTTCTTTTACTCATTTTTTCAACCGTCAGAAATTGCTAAAAAACTGCCATAATAATCTACTAATCTTAGCGCATCTTTTGGGTGGTTCATTTGTGAATTTTGGTGGTTGAATTTTTCTTTTGTAGAAATATTTTGCTACAAACATAAGGCTGTCATAATATCTCTTCAATAACATTTCTTAATAGCCTTACTTTGTCACTAAAGTCCATCTTTATCTTACTTGAGTTATACTAGTCATTGCTAGCTTAATCTCTTGCATCTTTACTTGACTTAAAGTGACATATCTAACAACTTATATTATCATTTACTTGCTGATTTATATAA
Organism: Picea sitchensis; assembly: GCA_010110895.2. Classification (NCBI taxonomy): domain Eukaryota; kingdom Viridiplantae; phylum Streptophyta; class Pinopsida; order Pinales; family Pinaceae; genus Picea; species Picea sitchensis. The sequence goes on from SNQJ01S0012837.1 coordinate 19,019, forward strand.
TTGTTTATTGCTTCTATATAGGACAAAAAGATTCACTTGCTTGTCCATTTGAATATTGGGCTTGTATAATTGTCTTTTCTCTTGTCTCGGGTAGGTACAACTCTCTTCTGCAGGTACTCAAGGATTTGGCAACCATTTACCATAACCAAGACATATTTCCAAGCCATCTTCTGCTTTTTAGTTTGACCTATAGGGGCATCATCTTCCATTACTCCACTTTCCATCTTATTTCCCCCCATGATCACCCAAGATACCCCCCTTGTGTAGGATCTCTCCTTCACTAAAGTGAGGGGAGTACTTACCTAAGGTGACAGTGGGTAGATAGTCCCATAGTTCTCATCATCTTGTGGATTGGTTCAGGATTTTCCCAACCTACAATTTGTGTGACGACACAAATAACATGTGAATGTCTTACTTATCCTTAAAATTCAATAACACTGATGAATAACTTGCGGAAATAAAATGTTGAAATGAAGTAAAGTAAGTTCAACAACAATTAAAATGGCACATAAACAATTTGTTAACAAAGTTCACCCATCTTGGGATATGTCTCTGGGTCCCTTTTCAATCCGTGAGAGCGCTCTTTAATGCTCAAATGCCAAAATTACAAGGAATGGACTTACACATACCAAGTTTTTGAAGACACCCTTCAATTTTGCTGCTCAATCCAAGAAACAGAGGTCATATTACTGAGTTCCTCATGAAATTCTTAGAAAAATGAGTATAAACACTCTATACTTCCCTCAAAGAACTCTATAGCACACAAAACGAGGCAAACCAAAAATATGAGCACCTATAGCATGAAAAACATGAAAAATATGAACTTGGTGAAAAAATCTATGGAAAACCCGCTCTTGGAAAGCATTCCCATCTGGCACGCCAATCCATGTCATATGAATGTCAGGTGTTGAGTTTATATAGGCCAAAAATCATATCTAAATCCGTTGGGATGGTTACTGTTATCACATAACGTTCTCTAGAGTCATATGTGTTCGTTGTTGGTACCTAGGCCTATAATTTTTCCCTATCCCTGTCCTTTTCACAGACCAAATATCAATATTTTCCCCCTTTCAGATTGTAAATCATTCTATGCTTGCCCTTGTTCGTTTATGCATCCTGGTTTTCCTCGAATATCTTACCTAAGAGAAACCTCGACCCCAAGCCCCTCTGTTTTTCTTTGAGGATGAGCACTCACCTCCTATGTTTCAGTCACTAGTCTCCCTGTTTTCCCAAGCCCACAACAAAATTGTCCAGGTCCTTGTTCACACAGGCTGCAACCTTGAGCATGAAGCACAACTTTCAGAACAATTTATTTCATACTTGAATCGCAAGCAGCAGGCGAGTCCATTTTGTGATGGTGGGGATCCCCTGTGAAGATTGGATTAGCGGCCCCTGGGTATTCAAAGTTTCAGAATTGCATGAAGTATAGCACAATAAAAAGAGTCAAAGTCTCGAAGTGATCACGAGCCATTGATCTTAAAGGCGACATGTGGCAACTGATCCAAGCATTCGGGGAAATGAGCTTCAGGAGTTTCGAAGTGAGAAGTGCATAAAACTTTCGGAGAGCCGAAGCTCGAACTCTTGAAGCAATCATGGACCATTGATCTCAAAATCAACAGGGAGCCGTTGATCTTCGTGGCAATTCCTCCTAAAGTCCCGAAGTGCCGAAATACCCAAAGTCCCGAAGTGGCCGAAGTGTAGAAGCGCCTGAAGTCCCGAAGTGGTCGAAGTGTCGAAGTGCCTGAAGTCCCGAAGTGGCCGAAGTGTCGAAGTGGCTGAAGGCCCAAAGTCAATCTGAGCCATTGATCAACAATAACCATGTGTCGTCAGATCCATAGCTCTGAGTAAAAGCACAGAATATAATAAATATTCGAGTTTTGATTTTGCCGGAGCCCAGAGACCCGAAGTGGATCTCAGCCATCCAAATCCAGGAGCCACCCATCATCAAATGCCAAGATCTAGAGAATTTGCTTGGGGCAAATAAATTTTGACTATTGAGAAGTCTGAAGCCCGGATCCATGAAGGGATCTCAGTCGTCGATCTCAGGAGGGCCACACGTCATCAGAGCTATGACTCCGGGTAAAATCCCTTGGAAGCCCAGGTTTGAGATTTGATTTTCCCGAAGTTCGGAGTGACGAAGGGATCTCATCCGTCAATCTCAGGAGGGACACATGTATTCAGATACATAGCTCCAGGTAAAAGTAGTTGAAGGCAGAGGAAGTTTGAGATTTGATTTTCCTAGAGTCCGGAGACCCGGAATAATTCTCGGTTGTTTGATTCAAGAAGATACATGTCATCAGATCACCATCTCCGAGTAAAATCACATAAAGGAGCCAAAGGAAAAAGAGCTAGCGCCCGAGCCTTGAAGCACCAAGTTTGTGGCAGCAGTCGGCACAGACAAATGGCATCCGTCTAGCGTTGACACATGACACTCATTTCAAGCGTTTTAGACATGCTTTCTTCCCATTTTTTAGTGACACATGTCACCTCTCCATCCGTGACATATCATCATGGTGAAGTTAGGCCTCCACATCAGATCATCCTCTGAGAGTTGTATTGTTCAGCGCCAAAAGTAGCGCCCCATCCCAAGGCACACTTTTGGCAGATCCTAAAGTTGGTGGGCGATTAAGCTTGAAAGTGGCACTAAATCTAGCGGGTGGGCTCAAATCGCAGATCAGGACTAGACCTAGAACCACAGTCCATTACGGGGATGAAACATGCTCGGGCGATATTTTTCTTGAGCGGTTTTGCAATGGAAACAATGGTATGGCGAAAATGCTATGTGGCAAAATGTGATGGATTGCGGGCCCAAAAGCAGTCTGAATCCAAACCGCTTTTGACGGCCCCACAATCTCGTGTTTATGTGGTATCTTATCTGAGAACAACATGTGGTCGTGCTCCCAAGCATTAAGTATCATTCAATATCCAAGGAAAGGTAGTTAATGGAAGGTAGATTTGGTGGTTGAAATCTCGTCTCACTCCATAAATGGAAGGCATGGAGGGTCTGGCTGTGGGGACTGAATTGTCAGCTCATGGTATACCTATGGACAAATTTCCCTGCAAAAAACCATGATGATGTGAGCTCACAACTGACAGAGGGATGCACGTTCAGTCTAACAGAAGAAGTCATCGACACAAATCTTTGATTGTAGTGGCCAGGTCACACTCCTGGTAGTGGTGAATTGTTCTGCGTATAAATAATTAGTGTAACGTTCCCCCATCACCCACAAGCCGGGAAATGCCACTCCAGAACAATCTTTCATGCTCTGATATTATGTTGTAACATCCCCAACCATCCATGATCGGGCCACGCTACCCGAGGGAACACTTTCGTTCTCTCACAACGGAACATACTGTAACATACCCAATATTCAACTGAGCTATGCCACATAAATTTTCTCTTTAAAGTGCATGCAATTATAACATACACATGCAATACTCTTGTGGAAGATTTGCATATAAACTTAAACAAACAATTACATTCTATAAATATATGATTTCATACTGAAATAACAGTAAACGCAGATATGCAACATATACAGGGAAATACCCATAAACATACAGACAATTATAATCACACATATGATAAATTGTAAACATAAGCATGTAAATAACAATACAACATGTAAATTTATCACATGATTGATACTTATATTGGAAAGATTATCACCAACTGCGTACAGACCGTCCATGAACCTCCCAGCCTTAGACTACACTGTTCATCACTCTCAACAGTGAGTCACCCCCGAGCTGGGACTGAACTCCACCTGGGTAAAGGGGTTCCTAACCAGGCTAAAGGTTCATGGACAACAGGAAAGAATCTGTCTCAGGTGCTCACTCAACTAGCAGCCTACAGCCTCTCATTCCCCACATGCATGTCCCACCCAAGGAAGTGTGCTCCTTCTCTACTCAACAGTCCCTCGACTTCCCCACTTCCCTTCCAGGGATTTAGCAATAGGCCAGACAGGAAGTTTCAGAGCACTGTAGCTGTAGTTTAGCACCTTCAAGAAATCAATCCCCAACAATTCTCTCACTCAGAGAATTGCTCATGGGCTTGACAACCCACCTCTTCAATTTCCCACAGGCCTGACAACCCGCTTCTTCAATCCCACTCCCAATCTAACTAGGTACACCAACCAGAAATGGTTATGGAAACAAGCTCAAATACAATGAAATGAATGTCTCAAGGATAACGGACTGTGTGAATGAAAATGGTCATGGAATCATTGACTGGATGACTGAGTGATGGGAGGAATCATCGTGAAGTTGATCGTGCAAGTGATGGTGAGAATGATGGTGAAGCTGCTGGTAAGAATCCTCATGAAAAAGTGACCAAATGAGCTAAGTCCCCACGATATGAATGCATGTGCCCAACTTGACACTTGCCATGTTGGAAGCTACTTTGGTCCACTTGTTCCCAACTTTAGAACTTAGGATAAAATAATTATCCATACTTTATGTTTTAAAGAAATATTGATATAACATTCCATTTTGGCTTAATCTCTCTAGCTCAACCCTTTCCCTTAAATTTTGTCCCTCCCTTTCCCTAACTGGTGGAATTCAGTCCCCCATCTCTTTTATCGTGGTCGGTCTGCGTGCAGTGATGTATTTTATATTAATCATGATACATGTACAAAATAGGCGCACTGGCCTTTAACATCTAGGTGCTCTGGCCTAATTCCAAAACATAAGCATTCTAGCTTATAATAACTAGCTCACCATCCTATAACACATATCATATAAACAAGGTTCGCTAACCTCTATACTGCGCGCACTTTAGTTACTACGCGCGGTATCCGAGAATTTGCACACTACATCATTTTACTGCGCAGTACATGCGCACACTATGCCATGAAATGTGCATTACAAAATGATGTCAAAACAACTCACCAGCTTAAGTACACTTACATTACATTTACAATTGGGTTCGGCCGAGGGATATTACAATCCCCTCCCTTTATTTATGCATTGTCCTCAGTACATCATATACCCATATACAACAATTTTATTTATTATTATTATTATTTTTCCAAAAATATTAAAAAAGATGCGGGTATTCAGTCTGCATTGCATCCTCATGCTCCCAAGTAGCGTCCTCAGGACCATACCAGGTCCATTGGACCTTTACAATCCCTATGGATCGACTCCGGAGCTGCTTGATTTTTCGATCCAAAATGCACACCGGATGCACTTGAAAAGCGCCTTCTTGCTCCACTTGAATCACATTCCAATCAATAACATGATTAGCATCAGGTATATATTTCTTTAGCAATGATACATGGAATACATTATGAATAGACATAGATGCAGGCAATGCAATCATATAAGAAACTAGACCAATCCTCTCTAGGATTTCAAATGGCCCACAAAATCTGGTTGCCAAATTGGCCCAGCTTCCCAGCTTCAGGGAACTCTTGTTAGCTTTCACCTTCAGGAAAACATGATCACCCACTTTGAACTCTTTGTAGGTTTTGTTCTTATCGACATAACTTTTCTTCCTGTCTTGGGCAACTTTTAAATTCTACTTAATTTTTATCATTTGGTCTTCCATCTCCTTGAGCAACTCTGGCCCAAATACTGTCCTATCAGCTGGATTATCCCAGCTCACTGGAGTATTGCACTTTTTGTTGTAAAGTGATTCAAATGGGATCATCTTCAACGATGCCTGATACCCATTATTGTAAGAGAATTCTACCAAGTGCAGGTAGTCTTCCCATTTTGATGGTTTGTCCATCACATACATTCTCAGTATGTATTCTATCACTCTGTTCACCCTCTCTGTCTATCCATCAGAATCAAGATGATAAGCTATACTAAAGTTCAGATTCGTTCTCAATCCTTTGAACAATCCTTTCCACAAATTCGAGGTGAAGTTTGGGTCTCTGTCGGACACAATTGTTTTAGGAATTCTGTGCAATCATGCCACTTCCTTTATGAAAATATCATCCACATCTGCGGCCTTGTGAGTAGTTTTCAATGGAATAAAATGGGCATCTTTTGTAAGCTTGTCCACCACTACCATGATCGAATCATGCAACTTGCTTGTTCTAGGCAATCCCATAATAAAATTCATTGTCACCACATCCCACTTCCATTCAGGAATGGGCAAAGGTTGCAGCAACCCTGTTGGGTGCCTATGCTCAACTTTAACTTTCTAGCATTCCATACATGTAGCGATGTATTCAACAATCTCTCTCTTCATACCTGGCCAAAAGTAATGGCTCTTGATCGCTACCATGGTTTTCTGATATCCAGGGTGCCCTGCATAAGGGACATTATGCATTTCATGCAAAATCATACTTTCAAGTCCTGGACATTTGGAACAAAAATTATGTTCTTGTGCAACAATATTCCATCTATTCCCAAATTATAATTATCCACCTTTTGTGGTGTCTTACCCTGTTGCAGTTTTGCTACCAATTCTCTGTATTGCAGATCTGCATTTGCAACCTCCAAAATTTTGCTTTTAATTTCAGTCTGATACATGCTAATGGATGTAGGATGTAGTTCATGCACCCTCCTGTTGAGTGCATCAACCACTTTATTCTCTTTCCCCTTGATATGCTTTATATCAAAGTCATATTTGCTTAGAAGTTCTAACCATCTCCTTTGCCTAGTATTTAGATTTGGCTGATCAAATAAATATTTCAGACCATTTTGTTATGTTCTTATCTCAAACCTCTTCTCCATGAGGTAGTGTCTCCATTTCCTCAAGGCATGCACTATGGTTTCCAACTCCAAATCATGAGTGGCATTGTTTCTTTCATGTTCCTTCAGCTTTCTTGATTCATAACATATAACAAACCTATTTTGACCGAGGACTCCAAGAAGTCCTTCATTACACACATCTGTGCATACAATGAAGTCTTCATTTGGGTATGCAATCCTTAATATTTGAGCACTTGTCAATAATTGTTTCAAGTGTTGTAACTCTTTTCGCAATCCAGTGTCCACTGAAACTTCACCCCTTTTATTTGCAAGGAAGTGATTGGGTGTGCAATCTTTGAGAATCCTTCAATAAATTTTCTGTAGTAGCCTGCAAGACCCATGAATGATCTCACCTCTGTGACATTATTCGGTGTTGACCATTCTCTAATGGCTTCTATCTTCTCAGGATCCACTGCTATCCCATCCTTTGAAATGATATGCCCCAAATAATGATTTTTTTTTTGATAAAATTAGCACTTGCTCAATTTGGCATACAACTAATGCTCCCTTAATACTTGCAACACCATCCTCAAATGATGTTCATTCTCTTCCTCTGAATTAGAATATATAAGAATGTCATCCAAAAAGACAATGAGAAACTTGTCCAAATATCCTCGGAAAACACCATTCATTAAGAACATAAAAACAACTGGTGCATTTGACAACCCAAATGGCACCACTGTGAACTCATAATGACCATACCTTATCCTGAAGGCAGTCTTGATGATATCTTCTTCTTTAATCCTTACCTGATGGTATCCTGATCTGATATCTATCTTTGAAAATATCTTTGTATCCTTCAATTGATCAAAGAGATCATCAATCCTTGGCAGCGGATACTTGTTCTTAATAGTCACTTTATTCAACTGTTTGAAGTCAATGCACAATATTAATGTTCCATATTTCTTTTTTACAAACAAGACTGGAGCACCCCAAGGTGACACACTTGGGCGTATATACCCCTTCTTCAAAAGTTCTTCAAGCTGCATTTGCAACTCCTTCAACTCTGGTGTACTCATTCTGTAAGGAGTCTTTGACACTGGCGCTGCTCCAGGCATTAGATTTATAGAGAAATCAATGTCTCTCCTCGAGGGTAGTCCTGGTACCTCCTTGAACACATCTTCAAAATCTTCCAGGACTCCATAATCCTCCAAATTTGGCACCTTATCTCCAGGTGTCTCCGCCAAATTAGCTACAATTATTTGACACCCTTTTTTGTAACATTTCTTCAGCTGTAATGATGAAATTTCTCTAATGGTTACTGCCCTGGGAATTCCTTGTACTTTCCTTAGTTTCCCTTCCTCATCCAAGCAAGTAAATGCTTTGTTGTGACAATCTAAGAGAGTATGATGTTGGTCCAACCAATCCATCCCAATTAGGCAGTCATAGGAACCTAAAGGAAAGATGTTCAAATCTACCTTGGTGTTCAGTCCATTCATGTCCATGAGGCATGACTTAAACATCTCATTAACTTTTCTTCTAGCTCCTGTAGCCAGCTGCACCAACCAGAATTTCCCATGCTTGCTTCTTGGAAATTGCAAACTTTCCACCATCTTAGGGTCTATATAACTATGACTAGCTCCTGAATCAATTAAAATAGAAATGGTTTGGTTGTTGATCATACCTTCCACTTCAATCATGTGGGACATATACTCTTCTTGCTTGTTGTCTAGGGCTGCATAAATCCTTGGCACATATCTTCCCATGTCCTCCACTACTTCATCTTGCTGTACATTGTGAACAACCCTACCTTTTTCACCTCTGTGAGGACAATATTTAAACCTATGATCTCCTTTACAACCCCAACAATGCATAGGTGGTTGTATTGGCCTTTGACTCCCTGTGCCAATCGTTCTGGGTTCTTTAGGTGTTTGTTGTCCCTGTGGATTATTTCTGAAGAATGGTGGCTTAGCTCCCTTCTTCCTCTGTTCCATATTGAATTTATTTTTGCCTTCCCAAGCCTTTTGGAAAGCTGGCCTTGCTTTTTGTTGATCATATAGGCATTTAGCTCACCTTATGGTCTCTTCTAATGTCTTGGGATCATCATATTGTATTTTTTCACTGATGAACGATGGTAATCCACTCAAATACGTTTGAATTTTGTCTGTATCATCCTTGATGAAAGAGACATACTTCAACATTTCTAAAAACCTTCTATCATATTCATCTATGGTCATATTTCCAAGCTTGAGTTCAAAGAAATATTTCATTTTCTTGTCATAGTATCTCTTAGTCAATTATTTCTTCTCAAAATACTTCTTGAATTCCCTCCAAGTAACACTTTTCTCTTTAATGTGTTGCACCTGCACAAGCTGATCCCACCACATGGAGGCCTTTCCCTTGAGTTGATAGATAGCAATTCTACCTTCTTCATGAGAAGAATAATTATGCAATTGAAAATACTTTCTCATGCCCAACAACCATGTTTCTGCATCTTCATCCTTCTTGTGCTCACCATAAAATGTAGGAGGCTTGATTTTGTTCATTTCTCCTCGTAGCTCATCCACCCCAAACCTCTTATGACTTCTGACAGGGGATGGACTTGAGTTGTTTCCTGTTCTCTTATTGGAATGCCTTGGGGAGTGATGGTGGTGTCTGCTAACACTTATTTCTTTTCTTTTCTCATCTGAAGGCTTGTGACTTCCAGATTTGCTTAAGCCACTCTCCTTAACCAATTTGTTTTCTATTATGTTCAAGCCCTCCAATAACTTCATTTTGAAGTCATCTTGTTGCTCCTTAGCTCTCATAAGCCTTTCATTATTAGCTCTATGGCTTTGGACATCCTTCTGCAAATTTTTAATGGTCTCTTCCATATTCATGTTTTCATTTCTTTCTTCTCCATGTCCATTGGAGTTTGTTCCTTCAATGCTCAAATGGACATCCATCCCTCTGCTCTCATCTTGCTGACTGTAATTCCCCTATGCCTCTTCCATTCCTATGGACTCTGCATTGATATGATCTGATCTAGTTGTTGTTAATTCTATAAAACGTTCAGCCATCGAAACTTATCAGGCTAACAATTCAACAATTCATAAAAAAATATGAACTATCTTGGTTCCATATATACATCAGAATTATCTCTTCTGATTTCCTGGTGTTATCACCATGAAAATTCTAGATAATACCCAAGTCTTGAGAACATAGATGCACGGTGCTTTCAGAGATACATCTAGGTAAAAGGCGGTTTGTTGAAACCACTTTCGCCAAGACACGGTATCATGTGTTTCAATATGTCAAAACCACCACTCATGGAATGGACGACAACTAGTCAGATCACCCTGTTTCACTCATTCGGTACTTCACAGCTATATGATGCCAGCTAAACGCCACCATATAACAAACTCAAAAGCTAATCATTTGAAATGGATTATCCAATCATGGAAACCCAACGCACTTGTATGTAGTATGTCTGCGCTTCATAATTGGGATTCGATAACTACTAATCCTCAAGTATGAAGGCATAAACTTATCCATAAACAGAGTAGTATTCAAATTGCTCAACTTTCTATTCTTTGAAAAAGCATTTCGGCATCCACAAATTGAGGTACATGGACAAGGATAAATCCAATGAGACTGGTTATTCAGGCAACATGCTAGACTTTCCTGCGAATAAGGAGGAAAGGGTACTTGCTCACATTCTAGTGATTAAATTCTACACAGAGATGGCTATAGACTTGTAGTTGGAAGTCAGGTTGAATCCCACTATTAAGGATTTAGTCATCAACAGTCCAGCTACTAAGAAGAAAAGGAGCAAGCGTCAGAAGAAGGAAACCACAGTTGAAATGGCCGAAAGTGTTGGAGAGAATCAACCGGTTTGGTTAGATTCTTTAAAGAGGAGATCACTAAGTTGAAATGAGTCCTCAAATAAAAGTATATTTCAGTAAATTTTTGGTTAGATGGTAGCAGAGGTAAGGGGCCCAGAGATGCTATGCTTGTTCTTAAACGGTCCCTTTACAATAGGATAACTGTTATCATCCCCTTTTTGTAATTTTGTGATTAATACAATTATATAAATACAGAAGTGGATTTTGGGCTTTTTATTACAAGATTCTAACTGGTGGTGTTATGAGTCTTGTTTTATTTCATAGTATGATTTTCTTGTAAGCTAATATTTCACTTCCATTTGTCTGAATTGGAGGAATATAAAACTCAGAATTATTTTTAACTAATGCTCCGATGCGGTTGTGTGTTTCGTTTTCCTTTAATATCATGCAAATTTTCTATTAAACTGAGACTCATCGCCTTCCAAATGACTTCGCGCACACAAAAATTCAACCTGTACACCCATATTTATCATATATATTAACATCACAAGGTAAATCGTGCTTCCGCGCTCATATATCTACTATGTGTTTCTTCTTCGTCGTGTCAATACCTACGCGCACTACTTTTGCGTTGTGCGCCAATATCCACTGCGCACAGTTTTGGTATCACGCACTGATACTCCACATGCATTTCTCCCTATGCATTGCACCAAGCCAAAGTTCAATATGCCACATCGCGCACAATAATCTGAGCGCAACATTGAATACACTGTTGCAAGACGACTTATACTCATACTATGTGCGCACCAACCAAACTCCTCTGTATTTTGAAATACTTGCACACCCCACGTGAATATTACTATGTGTGTGCTCACCACACAATGCTAAGTTCAGCGCGCGCATCCACACACAATATTCTTCCGCGCAGTGCCAAAATTTACCGTGCACACCTTCACGCTAACATTTTCCGCGCGGTGCCAAAATTTACCATGGATGCTCTGTGACTTGAAATTAATCTTCTATGAATATTCACTTCAATTGAACCTCTCTGGCCCATCCAGGCTCAGTGTTGGAACTGAAGCTCTGACACCAATTTGTAACGTTCCCCCGCCACCCACAGGCTGGGAAATGCCACTCCAGAACAATCTTTCATGCTCTGATACTATGTTGTAACGTCCCCAACCATCCATGACTAGGCCACGCTACCCGAGGGAACACTTTCATTCTCTCACAGCGGAACATACTATAACATACCCAATATTCAACTAATTTATGCTACATAAATTTTCTCTTTAAACTGCATGCAATTATAACATACACATGAAATACTCTTGCGGAAGCTTTGCATATAAACTTAAACAAACAATTAAATTATGTAAATATACGATTTCATACTGAAATAACAGTAAATGCAGATATGCAACATATACAAGGAAATACTCATAAACATACAGACAATTATAATCACACATATGATAAACTGTAAACATAAGCATGCAAATAACAATGTAGCATGTAAATTTATCACACGATTAGTACTTATCTTGGAAATATTATCACCAACTGTGTACATACTGTCCACAAACTTCCCATCCTTAGACTACACTGGTCATCACTCTCAACAGTGAGTCACCCCCGAGCTAGGACTGAACTCCACTCGGGTAAAGGGGTTCCTAACCAAGCTAAAGGCTCATGGACAACAGGAAAGACTCTGTCTCAGGTGATCACTCAACTAACATCCTATAGCCTCTCATTCCCCACATGCCTGTCCCACCCAAGGAAGTGTGCCCCTTCTATGCTCAACAGTCCCTCAGCTGCCCCACTTCCCTTCCAGGGCTTCATCAACATGTCAGATAGGAAGTCTTAGAGCACTGTAGCTATAGTTTAGCACCTTCAGGAAATCAATCCCCAACAATTCTCTCGCTTAGAGAATTTCTCACGGGCCTGACAACCCACCTCTTCAATTTCCCATGGGCCTGACAACCCACTTCTTCAATCTTGCTCCCAAGATAACCAGGTACACCAATCAAAAATGGTTATGGAAACAAGCTCAGATACAGTGAAATGAATGTCTTAAGGATAATAGACTGCGTTAATGAAAATGGTCATGGAATCATTGACTGGATGACTGAGTGATGGGAGGAATCATCGTGAAGCTGATCGTAAAAGTGATGGTGAGAATGATGGTGAAGCTGCTGGTAATAATCCTCGTGAAAAAGTGACCAAATGAGCTAAGTCCCCAGGATATGAATGCATGTCCCCAACTTGACACTTTTCATGTTAGAAGCTACTTTGGTCCACTTGTCCCCAACTTTAGAACTTAGGATAACATAATTATCCATACTTTATGTTTTAAAGAAATATTGATATAATATTCCTTTTTGGCTTAAGCTCTCTAGCTTAGCCCTTTACCTTAACTTTTGGCCATCCCTTTCCCTAACTGGTGGAATTCAGTCCCCCATCTCTTTTATCATGGTCGGTCTGCACATAGAAATGTATTTTATATTAATCCTAAGACATGTACAAAATAGGCGCACTAGCCTTTAACATCTAGGCGCTCTGGCCTAATTCCAAAACATAAGCATCCCAGCTTATAATATCTGGCTCACCAGCCTATAACACATATCATATACACAAGGTTCACTGATCTCTATACTGTGCACACTTTAGTTACTATGCGCGGTATCCAGAAATGTGCACACTAAATCATTTTATTGCGCAGTACATGCGCGCACTATGCCATGAAAGGTGCATTACAAAATGATGTCAAAAAAACTCACCAGCTTAAGTACACTTACATTACATCTACAATTGGGTTCGACCAAGGGATATTACAATTAGTTTTGATATTTTGGTTAAGGTCGTCAACTGGTTGAGCAGAGCTCCCTATTTTGTAATGTTTTGATGCCAGAACTGTTCTCTAGTTATGTATCAGATTTGAGACTTTCAGATTAATAGAAGTCAGCCTCTTTTCATCTCTTTGTAAAAATTGTGCTAAAACACTCGGGCATGGAGGATCCATTCGAGGGTTGTTATGTTGTTGTAATGTAGGTTTGATTACAGTAGTATCGTGACCAGTTTTAGTCAGCTCCCTTGTTGTCTTTTTCCCTCTTACACTGAATGGCTCGGGCATGGAGGATCCAGTCGAGTTTTTGTAGCTGCGTGGTGATGTAGGTTTGATCATTGTGTTGTTGTGACTGTGTTTTTTGGACATATTTCAATGTCTGAAGCTTGAGCTTAAGAGTGATCTTGAGTTTGATTTTTTCTTCTCGACGTTGCTTGAAATCCTGATGCTCATAACAGTCTTATTCACCTTTCTCACTAAGTCTTCCCTCTGCTCACACTTAAACTCAATTCACTGACTGAAGTTGGTTGTGGCCCTCACTTCCCTGTGCATTTCTCGTCCAGTTCTGCGTTGAACATCATTCATATATTGAGTTTTTTCCATTGACCTCCACTCACATAAAACCAACATCCACCAAAAACTCTGATGGGTACTAGGCTTATCATCTCACAATCTGAGGGTGACTTCCGGTGCTAACAGTTACAACAAAAATTAATTATACAACAAAATCAATTAAATGTCATTAATTAACATAATTGAAATAGTTTGCATAGTGGTTAAAAATTTTGGAATATACCTTGGAGGTCTCGGGTTCAAACCACCAAATAACATATTTGTTGGTTATTTTTTATAACTATTAACCCTTACATAAATTTGTTTGGTTGTGAAATATATATATATATATATATAAAATAATAGAAACAATGAATTGACCCCCTCGAAGTTTGGTTCTTGAACCATCATTGTCCAATCTGGGCCTACCACGTGGCAACGTGTGATTGCTTCTCCTCAGACCATGCCATGTCACCTGCCAACTATATTGTACTGTATGGTCACTACCACATGGAACTTGCTAGTAGTTCCACATCACTGCCCAATCATTGCCACATAAATGTGTTGGACATATTATCATTAATGTCAACAGTCGATGTCATTGTTATGTGATGATAAGTTGTTGTGATGAATTGTCATTAATGAGTTTTCATTGATGAAAACAATATAACAGTTAGAAGAGAACCAAAAATGTCAAACAATATGCAGAGAATGAAAATGTCAAACACTATGCAGAGATTCAAACTCATAAGCAAGGACATTAATCAAAGCTCAGAAGGAAGAGCGCATTGTAGAAATGCCACCGGGATCGAAATCCCCATGGGAAAACTCCAAAGGATTCAAGGAAGAATCATGTTCATTGAGATAGTTTTCAGGAGTAATCGCACATAAGACATAACACTAGGTGAAAAATAATCTACCTAAAATCTTAGGAGAGGCAACATATTAGATTGCACAAGATCAAAGCATGCAGATATCCTTGGTTCAGTTGGAAACCAAGTATAAACCCAAAAGCTGAGAAGATACGATGCACATGAGTTGTCCATTATCATTTCAAGATAGTCCAGGACCATCATATTAAGGGGAAGTTAGAGAAATTAGATCTCAACCGACAGATCTGAAGTAGGAGCTTTGGGAGGTTTCCCAGCTGTTAGATCAATATTTGATCTAGAGTTAAGTAGTAGTCATCGATCTGGAATAGAAAAGGGGAACCATTAGATCAACAATAATCAACTCCGACGTTGACTACTCTGGAGAAAAGAATCCCAGAATGGGTAACATTACCCAAAGGCTGAAGTCTCGAAGTGGACATGAGTCATCCGATTCGAGGACACTTCAGGTAATATACTAATCGTTGAGAATTGGGAATGGATAACCCAAATTCCCGAAGGTCGAAATGAATCTAGACCATTGATCTAGAACTAATCACAGTCATTAGATCTAGCAGGAGGATATGTGCCGCGACAGAAGATCCATGTCAACAGACCACGTCATCAAGGACATGTGGTGAAATCAGATGGTGAAAAGTGTCAACATCCAATTGGCATTTCATGTATGTGTAAGTCATGAATATAAGTGACACGTGGCATCCACTCGGATATTGCCAAGTCAACAGTGAAATCAACAAGTTATGTCACTTCGGGAGTATGTACTTCGGGGAAAACCAGTTTCTAACACTAGTAACTGCCCGAAGCACCGAAGGCCAAAGTCAACGTTGATCGTTGATCTAAGATAACTTCAGGAGCATTCTCAATTGTCGATCCGAGACACAGATCAATGAATAATCATGGCCATCCATCTCAACCTTTGATTAAGTCATAGTTGTTGATCAAAGTACAGTGGAAAGATAGAGTAAGCATAAATCACGAAGTAACGCTAACAATTGATCTACTTCGGGAGCATTCTCAATCAATGATCAAGCATAGTGGAAGGATAGCGTAAGTGGAGGTGTTAACTGATAGCAAGCGGTCATCACCACTTTATGAATTATTCGGTAGGTAATCACTCCAGAGGATTTGCTACTCCAGAGTACAGGAGCCACAAATAGCCAAAGTTCCATAGTGAATGAGAATCGTTCATCTCAACTCTTGATTAAGTCATAATCGTCGATTGTGATTGAAGCCTCTAGATAAGTAAGGATCATTTGTTCATGAAATATTAAATATGGAACACCCGATCTACTAGTGAAAATCCATATACGCACTTCAGCGAAATCTGGTTCGGGAGATTTGAAAGGTTGCAAAGGCATGAAGTCCCGAAGGACAAAGTACCGGAGAACACGATCCCAACACTGGACATATGGGGGCTAAAAAGAAAAGGGTAAAAGAAGAAGCAACAATTAAATCAATAAGCCCGTGGTTTTGTGCATATGGTCACATGTAAATGGTTTTAAGGAAGCACCTCATACAAACTTCATTTCTATAAACAACTTAAGGTCTGTAGAATAATTCGATAGAGATTTAACACTAGAAAAATACAGAGAATCGGTAAAAAGATCGAATATGATATGTTGGTGAACTGAGGACATTGCAGAAGTAGGAGAACGATATAATGAGTCGATCCATGTCTGTGATCAACTCATGAAGACAAAAGAACCGACACACAATCATGATTAAGAGAGTTAAATCACGAGCATTATGAATGAAGGATAAAAGGAAAAATGATATTATTTACAGTTTAATATCATCATTTAAATGAAAAGGTACAATGGTTCAATATCAAAAGATGCAATGATTCAAACTCACACCAGTTGGAAGACAATATAAACAAGAAAGAATGGTGATAAGAAAGTGTAGTTGGATTTGTTGAAGTATATATATATATATATTTATATATAATGGATTGAATGAAAGTTCATTTTATCAAGTCGGTGCCTATTTAAAAGCTGGGTCTTGTATGAGGATTGGATTCCTCGCATCTTAGTTGGATCTGAGATCAACAAGCTGGGACTTGTCATGAGGATTGGATTCCTCATTTATCAGTTGGACCTGAGAACTACAAGTTGGGTCTTGTAATATAGAGTTGGGTCTCTCATAGTTGCTTGAATATGAAGATATTCAAATATTCATCTTATGTATTTATTCAAGAAAAATAAATAAATAAAATATTTATTCTTTTATATATTGATTGAGAAAATGAAATAAATATGTGTTGTTTAGTTAATTTATGAAAAGTGGAAAATTGTCCAAAGTTTTGTGACACTGATTCACCCCCCCCCCTCTCAGTGTCAAGTGTTCATTTCAACAAAATGTATGGATGTTCACTGTACCTACCACCTGTCACATGCCATGTCATCCGTACAAATGACATGTGGCACATTCTATTGGTCCACATGGGTACCTAAAAATGCCCAAAATAAGTGACACATAGCAGCCTCTCATGCTTCCATGTCAGCTTGTTGATGTTAGAATGATGTCATCTTGTCATTTGTACAACATGTATGGATAGGACACGTGGCATCATATGGGATTTCCACATGGCACCCCTGCTTGACTTTTTCCCTAGTTAGACCAAACTTTGACTGGTTATAACTTTTGCATACAAACTATGTTTGAGACGATTTTTGCACCGTTGGAAATCTATCTCTGATCTATACACAATGGAGTCATTTTCAAAATCATTTGAGAAGATAAATGTTTGAGAATTTTGGATCCTCCTAGATCACTTTTGAGTGTTATGAATCCTCCTCGATCACACCTCCCCACTGAAGAACTTTTGGACCTCCAAAAGTATGGATCATTCATAAATAAAGTGAGGGCACTATCACCTCACTTTTCCAGTATTATCCATCCTTCCTGATTGGATAACGAGAAAATAACTCATCACAATAATAATGAAGACTAAAACAACATTGTTGACCAAGTTAACCATTCCCTTAAATTCACAAACTCTGTAATTCATTGTTGCAGTAAGAAGCCATATTCCACTTATTAGTAATAAATTGAACAAAAAAACTAAATATACATATGCGAAAGAGAATGAACCATCAACATATTTTCCCTTATTAATAGGAACAACATCAACCAAAGAACATGTTTTACTTTCAACCATAGCCTATAAATATGGATCCTATATACTAGCATTAACTAGCATTTTCATGTTCCCTATAGTGACAACTATAAAATTAGTCTTCTTCTGATGAGCTCTCACAATGAACTCAATCCCATCCTTGAAAATATGATACTTATTTTGTTTCCTTAGAAAATGGCCTTCCTATCATACAAATATGGACTTCCCAAAACCATCCTGCAAATGCCAAGTGGAACCACGTCTAACTCTACCTCATCAATGAAATTGGATGTGATATCAAATTGTAACTCACATTTCTTAGTTACATGTACATAAGCATTATCACAAATCCATCCCAAACAATAGTGTCTATGATGAGGCCTAGTTTCCAATCCAAAATTCTGAACAACTTTATCTGAAATAAGATTTACTTGTGATCCACTATCAACAAGTGTATCAATCTTAATGTGCTTTGAGATAACTTTTAAATGAAACATGTATTATCTTTTCCTTCCATCCAGGATTACTTTAGACTTTGCAGAAGAAGAACACGAACTGAAACTTGCAACACAAGATTTACCTTTGATTCCCATTTTTGTAACCTTGGTTTCATCCTCAAAATCTGATCCAAGATCATGAACTATGGTCATGGTCTAGTTTTTACCCTTTCTATACTGAGTCCATTTTGGCTTCAATTTTGGATGCAACTTCCAACAATGCTTCTCATTGTGTCCTTTCTTCTCGCAGTGAGAAAATGTAGGGTTTTTCTCTTCATACTTCTTCACTATAGATGTCTTCTTACTCTTCCTTTTTACTTCAACTACTCAAATTCATGTGGCTCCCCTGACACATCCTCAACATATTTTCCTTTGTTGGATTCAAGATGAGTATCTTGTACTGATACTTCGTCAATACTAGTAGGATTAAACACCAATATAGTATGTCGAATATACGAGTGCATACCACCAATATATTTTATAAGAGTTTCAAGAGTATGTAATGGAATTCCCAAAGACAATGCCTTCCTCTTAAATTCTTGTGTATAAGCTTGAACATTTTTCCCTTTTCCTTGTCTTAAATGTTTCCAAGAAATCATTGATGTTTTCATAAAAGCTAATGGATAAAATTGTTCTCTTAATGCAACAAAAAATTCAATCCACGAAGAAATGATTTTACCATGTTGAATAAGATCAGCTTGTATCTGAATCTCCCACCATATCAAAGTTGTGTCACTCAGGCGAAGAGTATCCAATCGTATCTTTGAAGTGTCCTGTATGATTTTATGTATCCTGCAATATACTTCAATCTATTTGACCCAATTATCCAACTTCTTTGCATTCAATTCAACTCTCCATCATATATAGGAAAATCAAACTTTACATCTAGCTTTAACAGAGGCAAATCACAAGAACGAGAAGACTTCTTGGAATTATTTTTCCTCTTATGTGAAGAATGTTCACTTCTATCAGAAGAAGAAGATGAAGATGAAGATGATGGGCATAAAGGAGGATTTAGAGGTTCTTCAACTTCTCCTTCTTCTTTAAGTACTTTAGTTTTTATTGACGTACTTTCTCCCTTAGCCTTCTTTCGATCCTCATACATTTCTTCCACCATGGCCTTCATTAAATTAAATTCCTTGAAGAAATCATCTTTAGAGTCGTAAGGACCTGACCTTCTTGGTGAAGCCATATTTTCTCTTTGAGTGAAGCTCCTTGAACCAATTTCAGGATTATAACTTGCAATCTTGCCTTCACCTCGCTTGAATTTGGACCTCGTAAGCATTCACTCACAAATAAATGTCAAAACCTGCTTTGATACCAACTTAATCTGAAAATCCTTAGATGTCAAAATTATTTCTTAAGTATATATAAACAACATACTAGATTCAGAAGTGAAGATCATCTTTGACTATTTTCAAATAACATCTTAATGTCTTACCTATCCATAAACTTCAATAAGATTGATGAATAACTTGACGAAATAAAATGTTGAAATGAAGTAAAGTAATATAAACAACAATGAAAATGACACATAAACAAATTGTTAATGGAGTTCACCCATCTTGGGCTACATCTCTGTGTCCCTTTTCAATCAACGAGACTGCTCTTTAATGCTCAAATGCCAAAATTACATTGAATGTACTTACAAATACCAAGTTTTTGAAGACATCGTTCAATTATGCTTCTCAATCCTAGAAAAATAGGTCATTACTGAATTCCTTACAAAATTACGAGAAAACTGAGTATAAATTCGACTATGTCATGAACCAGTGCTTAAAGACCCCCTTTTGCATGCATAATGAGACTATGGGTCTCATACATGACAAATTGGACTAAGACTTTTCATATATAGAATTTTACACAAAATAAACATCACCATCAGATTCCTCTTGAAATTCTAAGAAAAATGAGTATAAACACTCTATACTTCCCTCAAAGAACTCTATAACACACAAAACGAGGCAAACCAAAACTACGAGCACCTCTTGCATGTAAAACGAGACAAACCTGAACTTCGTGTCAAAAAATATGGAAAACCCACTCTTGTCACACATTCCCATCTAGCACGCAAATCCATGTCGTATGAAGGTCGGGCACTGGGCTTATATAGGCCAAAAACCGAATCTAAATCAGTTGGCATGGTTACAACAGAAATTAATTATACAATAAAATCAATTAAATGTCATTAATTAAAATTACTGAAATGGTTGGAATAATGGTTAAAACTTTTGGAGTATACCCCGAAGGTCCCGAGTTCA
>SNQJ01S0012837.1:45562-76031 GCA_010110895.2 Picea sitchensis
GCCCACACTGGGTGAACCACGTAAATCTGTGTCTCTCTTGTATTGTGTGTCTTTTGTGTTTTGTTTCTGCATTTTTTTTATTTTATTGCTCTACGGTCCTGTTTTTCTAACACACCCTAATCGAACTGTTGTTTGATCTAGCTATTGTGATTGCACTCCAAATTTTGGGTAGATTGAAACCGCTCAACCACCTCTCATGTTAAGGTCTTCGATTAACAGGTATGTCTCTTTTGGCTATTCCTGACTTCACTCTAGTTATGAAATATTTTTGGCTCAGTTGTATGGGTTTGTGTTGTCCTGAGTATTGCAACTGTGTGGTTTCAACTTGAATGGAAAATCGATGGTTCTGCGTATAATTGTTGTGGGCTCATTAGAGTTGGTGGTCTCCTAGGTGATAGATTTTGTTACCACTACGTTTTGTTTAAAGGTTTTTCTTTTAAAAAGTTGAATAGATGATTATCTTCACGGTTTCTGGGTTTAACTAGAACCATGTCCAACTCTCTTAAGTAAATGCTTCCCGTCCACAAGCATCATGGTCCTCCTTGAGAACGTGCCTTTAGCTCGAAGATTCACCAAAGTCAGTGCCCCCCGCCTTCCTACGATGACTACTGTGCAAACCCATAAACCCTGCATACTGGAGCTGCATAAGGAGTATGTTGAGCATGTTAAGTTTATTGTGGCCTTTTACTTCGAATACAGGCTCACTTGTGATTTGTAGAGAAGTCATGTTAGTATGGTGTTGAACACTACCTCTGTGGTAATGGAATGAACCTCGCATTGCCAATTTCACTTCTAAGAGTCACAGTCGCCATCCTGTAGTCAAGGAATCAGTTTTTTTTTAATTATGAAAGGGCCTCTATCATTTCCGTTTTTTCTCATGGGTATACACCATTATCACGCTTGTTGGCCTATTGTTTCCCTTACCATAGTGCTGAATTCTTGGTTATTATACGAATGTTAGAGTGGTGCTCATGATGTTTTGATAATGGTTGACATTAGTCACAAGGGTTTCGTGTTGTTCACACATGTCGCGTCTTGTATATGATGTTTTGAGAATTAGAAGATTGGATTGGATATGTTTACTTCATTTTTTTTTGTCATTGGTAGAATACACTTGAATGTGTGCAACCTGGTCACTCACAGGCGGCTTAATAAATGGACCAGAATGTATTTTTGAGTTATATCGTGGTTATATATATCGCTGCATGGTTATGGGAATTATGACACTGTGGAATCCTCTCAGTTGTGCACCATGTATAATATAGATGGCTTGTTTGTATGCCCAGTGATACTCCCGAATTCTAAGTGTGTTATCTTTTTGCAAATCGATCACTGTTGATGACAGTTG
Source organism: Picea sitchensis (assembly GCA_010110895.2). NCBI lineage: Eukaryota > Viridiplantae > Streptophyta > Pinopsida > Pinales > Pinaceae > Picea > Picea sitchensis. The sequence goes on from SNQJ01S0012837.1 coordinate 46,911, forward strand.
TTTGGAATGTTTGTCTTGGTTTTAAGTTGCACTGAGATATTTGTTTCACAGTGGCATGGTTACATGGTTTCAAAAATTTACTTCTGCATAATCTGTCTAAATGTTGATTGTCGGTTATCGTCAATTTCTTTTCAGGCGTGACATGTGAGGTCTTGATCATTTCGATTTTTCCACTGCATATATACGTATGGGGACGAATATCATTACAGATCTTGATTGGATTTATTACAGAAATGGAGACTTCATTGTTATTTTTGGAAACACTACTTGGAAATATAGATGTGGACTTGGAAATTGTATGGCGGTGATCGATGTTAAAATCTACACATTGGTAATGAGTGTTGTTGTTGACTGTTATAAAACGCAGAACGTACAATTAAGAGGAACAAAACCTCTTGCAAAGAGTGTGAAATACTTCTGTTGTAATGGCACTGTGTTGGATATTAATGGGCAGTGAAATTAGGCAAATGTACAGGAAATATTACTCAGTCATCCAATTGTTGGTTGATGCATATTTTCCTTACTACAAATATGTTATGGATTGCTTGATTAATATCATGAATAGTAAATGTTTTCTTTCCCCCTCATTATCTCATTTTTCGCTAATTACAAACCCCTCACATATCCCATATTCATTTTGTTCACCCCCTGTTCTGATATTGATCACAACTAAGGAAGATTTTGTGTTAGATTGGATAAAAGTGGCAGAATTCTGTGTGGATTGCAGTAAGGTTTATTGGTTTGTTTACAATTGATTGTTGTTATCATTGAGAAGTGACCATATCTCTTACCTTTCATTATATCATATTTTCATTAATTACAAACCCCTCATGTATCCCTGAACATTTTTTCCACCCCTCTGCTCATTGATTAGCATTAAAACAATTTGTATGGATTGGATTGCATGAGCCTGATACATTCTGAGACAAATCTATTTCATATTTTAAGAGTTGTCTTGCATGGCTATTCAAAGAGACTATTTGCTAATCGATTACACACGCATGATTCTTCAGTTGGATTGGGCAAGAAGTAGCTCTACCTAGGCCTGAAAGGTCTCCTTTCCAAGTCTCACAATGACAGGATGACTTCAGGGATTTTGGATAGCATGTTTTATTTTCAATATATGGAGTATTATTTTTGAAATAATTTCAATTTTAATGAGTTGAAATTGCCAAAAGTATATATGTTGATGGGAGGCACAAGGAATTGTGTTTGCTTAACTAATGGATTATGTTATGATGGTAGGATAGTTATGAACTAAAGGGAGTCACAAGGGGCCCCACCTACTAGTTATCATTTAATGATGATCCTTATTATAATTACTATTGGTCCCCCTAACTAAATTTAGTTAAGGCCTTATGTTAACTTAACTAATAAGTTAGTTCAACTACTCTAACCAATTCTAAATTGTTAAAGGCTGAACTAAGGAGAGGAACAAGGGGGGATAGAAGCACAAAGCATGCTAAGGTTTTATCTTTGAGTTATGTTGAGATAGTTCAGTTTTCATTCATTCATATATTCATCATAGCCTAATTATATTTTGTGATAGCAGGGTCTTATTATAGACAACCACATTCAAGGCTGAATCAAATCATTCAGACACTTGTTCTTCAGAGGTGTTGATCTATATTTGATACTATGTGTAGACTTGTATGTTTGTGAATTAACTTTCATGACTGATAAAGGCTATTGTGCAGAGTCGAGTGGGAAACAATCTGTGGCAAGTTGATCCAGCTTTTAGAGTTCAATTTTGGTTTTCTGTCAGAGGTCTTTTTGTATGTTCCATCGGGGATTTCTAAGTTTGACTTTGGTCCAATATTTATGTGTGAATTTTTGTAAAGACAATGACTCTTTGGTGAATTGGAATGAAATAAGGGATTGCTTTATGTCTCATCTACATTGATTATTATCTTGGTGTCTTTACTTATGTTCCTACATTTATTTTAGCAACTGATATTTTTCAAAAAATACATAAAAAGTGAATTTCCAGTAAGCTTTTTGTTGATAAAAGACTAGCCTAAGCACTTGTAATTAATACTTGTGAGTTAGGATATATATTTTTGTTGGCTATAAACATAGGGTGATATTCCCGTCTACTTTACTTTAGCCAAGTAAAGTCTGAAAATGCTTGAGTAAGATCAATTCATATCTTTTCCTCAACATTTATTTGGCAACCATACTGGGGAGAACTTTGATATCTCTCTGGTTAAATTCTATACTCAATTTTTCATCGATACATCCTTATTTTCTGTTTTTATTCTTTGACTATTTTTCTATTCATGACTGTTATTGTTGCAAGGCAGCCAAGAAATCAGCAATAACCTTTCATTTATTCAGTTTTGGCCTTTCTTTCATGTCCTTAGATTCTCGTGCTTCTAGAAGAGGAAGAGGTTTGTCACCCAAAATCAACCCTATTGCTGAAATAGGAAGGAGAAACGTTGTGTTATCTACCCAACAAAGTGCTCTAAGGAGAACGTTTTCTGATTCATTCAGCTTGTCTTTCTTTTCCTGACCTATCATCCACAAAATGGCATCTAGTGGTGGCTCTGGTGGCACTGGAAGTGATCCATCTTCCCAATATTCATCGTCATCGGTGATTGGTAGCTTGTACAGCCACCATACCCCGATCCAATCTACTACAAACCCCACCAAATTCATTAAAAAGTATGGCCTCTTTCAGTTCGAAGAATATGCCACAACCACACCATGGCATGTATCTTCTCCTCTTAACCTATCACCTTCTACTCGCCCACTTCCAAATTTTAAAGAGCATTTGCCTAAGTTTTCAGGAAATAACATTGTCAATACTAATGAACACCTAGTGGCATTTTCGATTGCTTTTCATAATATAGGGGCTAACAAAAATGACACTTGCATGCACCTGTTTTTCAATTCCTTGGAAGGAAAGGTTGGGACCGATTTCTTTGACCTTCCACCTAATATATTGTCTACTTGGGGGGAGATCATTTATTGGTTCTGATCCACTTATGAGCAATCCAAAATCCCTGTTGAGAAGTTAAGGGAGTATAATAACGTCACTTACAAAGATGGTGAGACCATCAGGTCCTTCAACTTGATTTTTACCAAGTTGTATAACCAAATCCTCGAACTTATACACCCCCATAACCAAGCCACCTTCATGCATTACTACAATGAATTGCCTTCTCCTTACCATCACAAGCTTGAATAAAAGGACATTTATAATCTCGGTTCCGCTCTACACACTTGCTCAGAGTACGAGGAACAACTTGAATGAATTGGTCTACCCCAGTAAGAATCAGTTAGATAGATAGATATGTCCACTCTCTTATAGTTGGTACAAGATATGAATAATCGTATGATAGCTTTTGAGCGGAAAGGTATTGTCAACCCTCTCACCCCTGGAGCTTCATCCTCTTCTGCCCCTCCTTTTAGAAGTCTGGTTGGAAATAATCCTTAGCCCAAAGCTACCCTGCCTAGGGGTTGGTGTAACTTTTGCGAGGAACACCATGAAGAAACCACATGTCAGGTAAGGAAGAGTGTCAGAGACAAGATCTATGGTAAAAGGCTAGAAGCTACTATCATTGTCCTAGATTTTTTCGAGCTAGAAGATGCCATGGTCATCAATACTAGGAACAAAGTCTATGCCCCAAAAGGAAAATTTGACCCTCCTCATAGTTCTTCTAGCCCGAGTTCATCCTCAACCGTCGTTGCGCCCCATGTTCCTAAAATTCCTGAGAGTCAAGGAATCACCCCCTCTCTCCCCTCTTCCAAATACAATATCCTGGATCAATTGGCCAACATTAAGGTAGATGCAACCCTCCTAGACATGGTTGTCATCCTTGAACAATAGATGCATCTGAAATGATTCATGGAAGGAAAATCTTATGTTGTAGCCAATCTTTTCGAGGAGGTAAATGAAGAGGATTCTTCTATAAATAAAATAGGTGTACATAACTTTAGATACCCTATAAAAAAATTCCCCTTTCTATATTTCGGTAAAAATCATGGATACATTTTCCCATTGTTGCCTCATTGATGGTGGTTTGGGCCCAAGTGTGATTTCGAAGATTATTATGGAAGAGCTAGGCTTTTCTTGTATAGATGAAAACACCAGAAGCACGATTTCCTATAATAATATATAACAGAAAACCATAGGTGAGATTAAGGATGTGACCTTAGTTTTGTGCGCTCACCCTGAAATAAGGATGACCCTTAGCATTCAGGTAATTGATATGCCTGTAAGCAATTACTCAATTATTTTGGTAAGATATTGGCAAGCCTTAACAGGTGGATACCTCTCACTNAAAAAATATTATAGTTCTTAGAAAAGAAAGGATATCCCCTTATATCGAGAGTGTCCCACAACCTAATGTAAACTATCTCAAAGAAGACCTAGGAGTATACTCTATCTTTGCTGAGGAGGATACTATTCCTTTCTAACAAATCAATCTAGATGATGGTATGTGGCACATGCACTTTGATGGTTCATGCTCTAATGAGGGAAATGGAGCTGGTGTTGTCTTAATTTCACCTGTAGGGAAAATCCACAACTTTTCTTATAGATTGGAGTTTGCTTGCACAAATAACGTCACCGAATTTGAAGCCCTATTATTAGGCATTGAAAATGCATATAATCTTTGTTGCGGTCACCTATCAGTTTTTGGGGATTCCGAGCTTATTTTTAACCTCGTACGTAAGATCTATTCCCCTAGAAACAAGTTGATGAAACGATACACCCAAATGGTTTGGGCTCTTATCTAGAACCTATTCTCTTTCAATATCACTCACGTAAAGAGGGAACTAAACTCAATGGTCGATCAATTAGCTGTTTTTGCGGCTTCTCCTACCCGACAACTTCTTCCTCACAGACCTGATTGTACCTTTCGATCCATATATCGTCCACATATTCTTGACAATGTAGAATCTTGGCAGGTCTTCCCCAATGACAAGAGAATTTCGTCTTTTATCCAAAATGAACCTTTTAAGCCTAAGGAAATTATATCTATGGAATATAACAAGATTCCTAAAGGCTTGAACCCTCTAGAGAGTTCATTTTCTTCGAGTGATGTAAGAGACAAGGAAAAACAAAAAGAAGAAGAATCGAAAAGGAAGGTGGGTGAGACCATATCCTTGAACATTGGGACACCTGAGACTCCAAAAAATGTGAAAATAGGTGCCAAATGTTCAGATGGAGAGAAGGAGAAGTTTGCCAAGTTGCTTGGTGAATTTCAAGACGTTTTTGCTTGGTCTTATGAGGATCTTCGTGGCTTTGATCTTGGTCTTATACAAAACGCCATCCCCATTCAGGAAGGCGTAAAACTAGTTAGGAAAAAACAAAGACCTATCAACCCTGCGCTAGAAGAAACCATTTGAAAGGAGTTGGAAATTTTTTTGAAGGTTGGGATTATCTTTCCAGTCAAGTATTATGAATGGGTTTCAAATCTAGTCCCTATTCGAAATACAACTGGTCAAATTAGATTATGCGCTGATTTTTGCGCATTAAATTGAGCTAGTAAAAAGGATCACTTCCCTCTTCCCAACATGGAAATGATTTTGCAGAAGGTTTCAGGGTCACAAATGATGTCCTTACTTGATGGTTTTTCCGGTTACAATCAAATCAAGGTAAAAAGGGTAGATAAATATAAAACCACCTTTATTACTCGTTGGGGTACCTTTGCTTATGAACGTATGTCGTTTGGGTTATCTAATGCAAGTGCCACTTTTCAAAGAGCTATGCAATTAGCTTTTGATGATTTGATCAGTAAGCTCATTCAGATCTACCTTGATGACTTAACAGTTTACTCTAAAATCTGATCAGATCATTTTGGCCATATGAGAAAAGTTCTCATGCGGTGTAGGAAATTTGGAATTTCCCTAAACCCTTCCAAGTCTATTTTTGGTGTTACCGATGGAAATATCCTTGGACACATTGTCTCTGATTCATGAATAAGTATAGATCCTGAAAGAATCGTTGTTATCCTTAACCTTCCTGCTCCTACTTCCAAGAAAGAAGTTTAAGCCTTTATGGGAGTTATTAACTTCGTCCGTAGGTTTGTTACAAATTTTGCAGTGATGGTCAAGCCAATCCATAATCTGCTTAAGAAAGACCATTCTTTTTCCTGGACTGATGAGGTTGGGAATTCTTTTGAAGGGATTAAGAAAGAAATAAGCTCTGCACTAGTTTTGGCGAAGCTAGATTTTGAGAAGGAATTCATGATTTATACTAATGCCACTGAGGAGGCAATTTCTGTTGTCCTTACGCAATATGGTGGTCAAGGAAATGAAAAACCCGTGGCTTACATGAGTTAAAGTTTGTTTGATGATAGATTTAAATACTCTTTTATTGAGAAACACGCTTTTTCTCTTATTAAGGCCATCGAAAAGTTTCTCCACTACATATTAGGTAAGAACACGTTGGTAAAAGTCTCTTTACATGATGTTACCTTTTTGCTCTCAAAAACTTATCTTTCAGGAAAACTTTCACATTGGCTTGCCACGATCCAGGAGCATGATTTAAATATCGTGAATTCTACCACTATCAAGGGACATGACCTAGCCCTTCACTTGTCTCAACATGTCGAAAGTGGTGAAGAAATTGATGAAGAAGATAGTTCCCTTTCATCCCTCTTTTACATTGACGATCAAACCCTCCCTGTGTCAGAACATCCTTGGTAAAAAAACTTGGTTCATTATTTACAGAACCAAAGATGTTCAGATAACTTAGATACTCACCAAAGGATAATACTTCGTCCCGAATTTGAAATATATGTCATTATAGGAGACCTTCTATTTCGAAGATCTGTTGATGGTGTGCTACTTCACTGTGTAAACAATGAAAACACAGAAAAATTATTGCAGGAAGCCCACGACTCTTCAAGCTCTGTCATTCATGTAGGAGGTCATTTTTCTGCAAGGACCATTGCCTTCAATATTATTAGTAAGGGATATTATTGGCCTTCGATCTTTCATTACTCTTATGTTTTTTCAAGGTCTTGCGACAAATGCCAAAAATTTACTAGGAAGGAACGCCTTTCATCCATGCCATTACAACCTGTCTCACCAGATTTTCCTTTTTCAAAATGGGGATTGGATTTTATTGGTCCTATTAACCCTCCTTCTTCAGCTAGGCAGGTTTTCATATTGACAGCCACATACTATTTTACTAAATGGGCTGAAGTTGTCCCACTTAAACATTCCACAGATGATCATGTAATTTCTTTCCTTGAAAATAATATTTTTTCCAGATTTGGTCTTCCGTTGGAAATTATTACAGACAATGGTCCCACTTTAATTTATGATAAGTTGACTCAATTTCTAGCCAAATTAGGGGTTAAACATTTCACGTCGTCATCTTATTATCCCCAAGGAAACAAGCAAGTTGAGTCCACTAATAAAAATCTGATAAGGATCGTCAAAACGCTCATCGAAGATAAACCTCACCAGTGGCACACTCTCCTCACTTATGCCCTCTAAGAAGATCAAACTACCGCCAAAGTAAGTATTGGTTGTACCCCTTTTAAAATGGTTTATGACCAAGAATCCCTCCTTCCAATCGAGTTGGAACTTTCTTCCTTATGGTTGATGATGCAGACTGAAGAACTAAATTCTTCAGATGTTTCACAAAGAGTAAATGCATTACTGGATTTGGAAGAACAAATAATGTTTGCTTTGGATAATATTAAAAGGAGACAACAAACCATTAGGAAATATTTCAACAAAAGTGTCAAAACTGTCAAGTTTAAGGTCAATGAAAAAGTTATGTTGTGGGATTTGGCTCATGTTGATAGAGGAAGACATTCAAAATTTCAGAAATTATGGCTGTGTCCTTTCAAGATTTCTTTTGTCTTAGGTACAAATTCTTACATTCTAAAAGATTTGCAAGAGAGATTGTTTTCCTATGGCACTAATGGTTCTCACTTGAAGCATTATGTGGAACCAATGTAAAAAGATCTACGTTGTTTGGTTTTATTTTGTATACTAGTAGTTTAGCTCTGCTTTCAATTTTTTCTGCCTCCCTTTCTACTTACAAGTTTTTGCTTTTTGAGTTGACCTTTTACTACATTGTTTTTCTATCTTTTACTGCTGTCATTTACTGCTATTGCTCTATTTTCTGCATTATTACTCCTGTGACAATTTTTGTCTTTATCATCTTTTAAGATTTGGTCAAGGTAGAAGGTTGGATCAATTTTGCCACAACGATGCCTCCGCAAAAGCATTTTTAGTCAATAACGATCAAGCTTACACAATTGTTAGGGTGTCATCTCTAAAGGACCCTAAGAATTGGCCTTTCAACCGAGAGATAGATGCATGCATGCGACCAGAGATGCGGCTCAATTTAATGGTATACCTGGCTTCTTTAGTATTTCTGGTTTCTAGAGTGGTAACTTGGTGCTCTTGGGCTGATGGTCACTTTCTAGACCTGGACCTACCTTGAGTAGCTTGCTATACATTCCCACTGTTGTTTTATAAAGAATTGGTTATCTCCCACTTCTCCTCATCATTTCTTCATCCATTGAGTGTTAAGAGACAATATGGAAATTTTCCTCATGGGAGGTCAAAGAACAGATTTCAGTCGATGGGTTATGCATACAGTGGTAAGAAAAAACCCTCATACTTAACATTTTTCATGAGATATTCCCAAATTCCCAGTCATCTTTCCATTAAATCCGCTCACTTCCCCCTGTTGCATAACCATTCGAGTTACGTCTTCTTGATATTACTTTCCTTAGTCTATGAAACCATAGGTTCTGAGTTCTAATTTGTTAAGAAATTTTTTTCCCATGGAGTTGCTAGTTTGTTGACGATTGAAAATGCCAACGTAGTTCCACCCGCAAAGTGTTGCTAAAGCTATTATTATAAAACTAAATAATACTAGTAGGTGGGACCCCCTGGAATTATTTAGTAGAAGTTATGTTCATGTTATGATGCTGAGCTATAGAAATTACATGGTTGATATTAATATGGTGGTCATTGATATGAGTTAAGTTGTGAGATGTTGTCCCTTCATGACACAACAACCTGCTATTCATATATGGTATTGTTCTTCTCTCATACACACAACAAACCTGTTAGTAAAGTCACATGAAGGGAGGTTTTTTTAAAAGAGGGCAAAGTATTACAATGCAAAGGAACCTAGTCTAAAACACTACATGCATAAAATATTCGTTAAGCCTTAGCTAACGAGGAATGGCATTTTAAGAAAAAATGATTAATTGTGATATGCATATCATGGAAGTTTTGGTGGTGCATTCTTGGCAAGTGGTAATACATGGGTTACACATTGATTGATGCAATCGGTACCGATATGCATATGTTATAATCCTTAGTGGCTTATGGAAGAAATGTCTTTGCAATTTTTTATGGACTATGCTATGGTTAATGAATTGATATTCTCGATGCATTGGTTGATTAATGGTGTTAATGAAGGCTCGTTGGCATGTACTATGGAGTAAATGTGAGATAGGTGGAAGCGACGTGCATTTACTGCACGTCACCTTTACCCTTACAGTTGGCCATCACCCTAATCGAACTATTGTTTGATCTAGCTATTGTGATTGCGCTCCGGATTTTGGGCAAATTGAAACCGCTCGACCACCTCTCGTCTTAAGGTCTTCGATTAATGGGTATGTCTCTTTTGGCCATTCCTGACTTCACTCTGGTTATGAAATATTTTTGGCTCGGTTATATGGGTTTGTGTTTTCCTAAGTATTGCAATTGTGTGGTTTCGACTTGAATGGAAAATCGATGGTTCTACGTATAATTGTTGTGGGTTCAATAGAGTTGGTGGTCTCCTGGGTGATATTTTTTGTTACCACTGCGTTCTGTTTAAAGGTTTTTCTTTCAAAAAGTTGAATAGATGATTATCTTCATAGTTCTTGGGTTTAACTATAACCCTATCCAACTCTCTTAAGGAAATGCTTCCCGTCCACAAGCATCGTGGTCCTCCTTGAGCGTGTTCCTTTAGCCCAAAGATCCACAACAGTTGGTGCCCCCCCTCCTTCCTGCGATGTCTACTATGAAAACCCACAAACCCTCCAGATCGAAGCTGCATAAGGAGTCTGTTGGGCATGTTAAGTTTATTGTGGCCTTTTACTTCGAATACATGCTCATCCATGATTCGTAGAGAAGTCATGTTAGTATCGTATTGACCACTACCTCTGTGGTAATGTCATGAGCCCCGCATTGCCAATTCCACTACTAAGAGTCATAGTCACCAGCCTGTAGTCAAGGAATCAGTTTGTTTTTATTATGAAAGGGCCTCTGTCGTTTCCATTTTGGTTCGTGGGTATACATCGTTATCATGCTTGTTGGCCTATTGTTTCCCTTACCACAGTGTTGAATTTTTGGTTATTGTACGACCATTAGAGTGGTGTTCATGATGTTCTGATAATGGTTGGCATTAGTCACAGGGTTTGGTGTTGTTCACACATGTCACGTCCTGTAGATGACATTTTGAGAATTAGAAGATTGGATTGGATATGTTTACTACATTTTCTTTTGTCATTGGTAGAATACACTTGAATGTGTGCGGCGTAGTCACTCACAGGCGGCTTAATAAATGGCCCAAAATGTATTTTTGAGTTATATCATGGTTATATATCGTTGTGTGGTTATGGTTATTATGACACTATGGAATCCTCTCAGTTGTGCACCACTATAATATAGATAGCTTGTTTGTATGCCCAGTGATACTCCCAAATTCTAAGTGCGTTATCTTTTTGCAAATTGATCATTGTTGACGACATTTGTGTGGAATGTTTGGCTCAGTTTTAAGTCACACTGAGATATTTGTTTCACAATGGCATGGTTACATGGTTTCGGAAATTTACTTCTGCATAGCCTGTGTCTAAATGTTGATTGTCGGTTATCGTCAATTGCTTTTCAGGCATGACATGTGAGGTATTGATCATTTCGATTTTTCCACTGCATATATACGTATGGGGACGAATATCATTACATATCTCTATTGGCTCTATTATATAAATGGAGACTTCATTATTATTTTTGGAAATACTACTTGGAAATATAGATGTGGACTTGGAAATTGTATGGCGGTGATCGATGTTAAAAGCTACAGATTGGTAATGAGTGTTGCTATTGACCGTTATAAAATGAAGAGCGTACAATTAAGAGGGACAAAACCTCTTGAAAAGAGTGTGAAATACTTATGTTGTAATGGCACTATGTTGGATATTAATGGGCAGTGAAATTAGGCAAATGTACAAGAACTATTACTCAGTCATTCGATTTGGTCGTTCATGCATATTTTCCTTACTACAAATATGTTATGGATTTCTTGATTAATATCATGAACAATAAACGTTTTATTTCCCCCTCATTATCTCATTTTTTGCTAGATATAAACCCCTCACATATCCCATATTCATTTAGTTCACCCCTTGTTCTGATATTGATCACAACTAAGGAAGATTGTGTTAGATTGGATAAAAGTGGCAGAGTTCTGTGTGGATTGCAGTAAGGTTTATTGGTTTGTTTACAGTTGATTGTTGTTATCATTGAGAATTTACCATATCTCTTCCCTTTCATTATATCATATTTTCTCTAATTACAAACCCCTCATGTATCTCTGAACATTTTTCCCACCCCCCTCTTCATTGATTAACGTTAAAACAATTTGTATGGATTGGATTGCATGAGCCTGATACATTCTGAGCCAATTCTATTTCATATTTTAAGAGTTGTCCTGCATGGCTATTCAAAGATACTATTTTCTAATCGATTACACACATAGGATTCTTTGGTTGGATTGGGTAGGAAGTATCTCTACCTAGGCCTGAAAGGTCTCCTTTCCAAGTCCCGCAATGACAGGATGACTTCATGGATTTTGGACAGCATGTTTTATTTTCAATATATGGAGTATTATTTTTGAAATAATTTCAATTTTCATGAGTTGAAATTGCCAAAAGTATATGTGTTGATGGGATGCACAAGGAAGTGTGTTTTCTTAAATAATGGATTATGTTATGATGGTAGGGTAGTTATGAACTAAAGGGAGTCACAAGGGGTCCCACCTACTAGTTATTATTTAATGATGATCCTTATTATAATTACTATTGTTCCCCCTAACTAAAGTTAGTTAAGGCCTTATGTTAACTTAACTAATAAGTTAGTTCAACTACTCTAACCAATTCTAAATTTTTAAAGGATGAACTAAGGAGAGGAACAAGGGGGGATAAAAGAACAAAGCATGCTAAGGTTTTTTCTTTGAGTTATGTTGAAGTAGTTCAATTTTCATTCATTCATATATTCATCATAGCATAATTCTGTTTTGTGATAGCAGGGTCTTATTGTAGACAACAACATTCAGGGCTGAATCAAATCATTCATATACTTGTTCTTCAGAGATGTTAATCTATCTTTGATAGTCTGTGTAGACTTGTCTATTTGTGAATTAAATTTCATGACTAATAAAGGCTATTGTGCATAGTCGAATGGGAAGCAATCTGTGGCAAGTTGATCCAACTTTTAGAGTTCAATTTTGGTTTTCTGTCAGAGGTCCTTTTGTATGTTCCATCGAGGATTTCTAAGTTTGACTTTGGTCCAAGATTTTTGTGTGAAGTTTTGTAAAGACAATGACTCTTTGGTGAATTGGAATGAAATAAGGGATTGCTTTATGTCTCATCTACATCGATTATGATCTTGGTGTCTTTACTTATGTTCTTACATTTATTTCAACAACTGATATTTTCAGAAAATACATAAAAAGTGAATTTCCAGCAAGCTTTTTATTGATAAAAGACTAGCCTAAGCACTTCTAATTAATACTTGTGAGTCACGATATATATTTTTGTTGGCTATAAACATAGGGTGATATTCCCATCTACTTTACTTTAGCCAAGTAAAGTATGAAAATGCTTGAGTAAGATCAATTCATATATTGTCCTCAACAATAGGCACATTATGAATACATATCTCATAGATATTTAAATACACAACGAAATAAACATTGTATAGAAAACACAGAGAGCACTTGTCTTTACAAGTAAACATTCACCAACTAGATACAGATCAAGGATGTTCCTCCCAACCATAGAAAATGTTGTTCTTTTACTCTCAATAGCAGGTCACCCCTGATCTAGGGCTTTGAATCCAAAAGGATGGGTCCTAGGCCAAATCTAAAACACACAACAGTTGGCTAACTAGCTCTCAAGTTTCCCAACCACATAGCAAATCCGAATTGCCAGCTCTCTTTCCCCCTCGGCCTACACAACCCAAAGAAATGAACACCTTTATTTTCCATGCAATCCCTCATGATGTCCCATTTCTCTCCAGGGATCCAGTGCTACTGGTCAAGAAATATCCCTACTGGAAACTCCATGGATTATTAGTTGTGGACAGTTCATTTTGAACTTCCATCAATCTCATGCACATGGGCATCCATTCCCTCCTAGAATGATCAGTAATTTATTATAGCCATTTAGCAATGACTCTCCTCTTCCAGCCATTTGTTTCCATGCACATCCCAAGAGCACATGAATTATCCAGTAATGAGTGAAGAGAAATGAAGAAGAAGAAGAACCAACAGAACCAAAAGAAGCCCCAAAAAAACCCCCAAGGGATGTTTAAATAATTACATGAAGACAAGAACCACTTGGTCTTCCTTCTAAGAAGCTCATGTAACCACTTTTCTCCATAAAATCAATTATGGGTAAATAAAATATAACAAAAAGACTCATTCCCTTAAGCCCCCTCTCTCGTGGAATCATAGCCCCCTATCTCTTTTTTCCTTGTTCATCTTGCAACCAACGATGTATTTTATTATGTATATGAAGTTTTACATTTCCTAGGAAATCTGACCCCTTTTCAACTTTACTGGCTCACTAGCCTAAGTTACAATTACATAATACATTTTAGTTCATAAGTGTTAGAACCGGGGTGTTGCATCTTCCCATCCACCCACAAGATGGCCACGCTAACCTGCAATGTACCCAACCACCCAAAGGTTGGCCACGCTAACCTGTAATGTACCCATCCACCCACATGTTGGACACGCTACTGCAAAAAAACGCCTTTGAACTGATATCAATCCGAAGTCAAGCATGAAAGACCATCATGCATAAATCAAGATCCATGCTAGATCATAAAGAAGTAAACAACATGCCATGCACAACAAATATCCAGTAGACAGACACATTATGAATACATATGCCATAGATAATTAAATACACAATGGAATAAACATTATACAGAAAACACAAAGAGCACTTGTCTTTGCAAGTAAACATTCACTAACTGACTGCAAACCAAGGATGTACCTCCCAACTATAGACACTGATATTATTTTACTCTCAATAGTAGGTCACCCCCGATCGAGGGCTATGAATCCACAAGGACAAGTCCTAGGCCAAATCTAAAACACGCAATAGTTGGATAACTAGCTCTCAAGTTTCCCAACCACACAACAAATCCAAATTTCCAGCTCTCTTTCCCCCTCAGCCTGCACAACCCAAAGAAATGAACACCTTTCTCTGCCATGCAGTCCCTTAGGTTATACAATTTCTCTCCATGGCTCCAGTGCTACTGGTAAGGAAATCTCCCTACTGGAAACTCCAAGGATTCTTAGTTGTGTACATTTCATTCCAAACTGCCAAGAATCTCATGAACACATGCATCTATTCCCTCCTGGAATGATAAATAATTTATTACATACATTTAGCAATGGCTCTCCTCTTCCAGACATTTTTTTTCATGCTCAAGCCAAGAGCACACAAATTAGCTAGTAATGAGTGAAGAGAAAGGAAGAATAAGAAGAACCAACAAAACCAGAAGAAGCCTCAAAACAACCCCCAAGGGATGTTTAAATAATTACATGAAGACAAGAACCACTTTGCCTTCCTCCCAAGAAGCTCATGTAACCCATTTTCTCCATAAAATCAATTATGGGTAAATAAAATATAACAAAAAGACTCAACTCCTTAAGCCCCCTCTCTCATGGAATCATAGCCCGCTATCTCTTTTGTCCTTGTTCGTCTTGCAGCCAACGGTGTATTTTATTAATTTATATGAAGTATTACATTTCTTAGGCACTCTGGCCCCTTTTCAACTTTACTGGCTCACCATCCTAAGCCACAATTGCATAATACATTCTAGTTCATAAGGGTTAGAACTAGGGTGTTACACACCAAGGATCAAGAATCAATTGTAACCTATGTAGAAATTATGGGAGAATCAATCCATACAACGCCCAAAGATGTGAAGTATACTATAGGACCTGATACAATATTTCCTCCTAATGCGACCCCCCAGGTTAAAGAATCTCATCATGAAGACACTAGAACTAGACTTGGATCACCTAGTTCCTCAACGCAATCTTCCAATCCGGTAAATTCTACAATAAACTCTCCCATAATTTCTATTATTTCTCCTCATTCTAGTCCAACCAGTTCAAGTGGTACTAGCATCAGTATTCTGGCAAGTTCTTTAGTGTTATCACAACCAGGATCCCTCACGCTTGTCATATCCCTCACCCGATACCTAGAATTCTAGGGTAAAGGGGATGGAAATGTGGAACAATATT
The DNA here is from genome assembly GCA_010110895.2 of Picea sitchensis. NCBI lineage: Eukaryota > Viridiplantae > Streptophyta > Pinopsida > Pinales > Pinaceae > Picea > Picea sitchensis. The sequence continues at coordinate 62,431 of SNQJ01S0012837.1, forward strand.
GGTTCCTTTGTGAGGCCATCTGGTGGTCTTGTGGGACTTTCGATGCTAATAAACTAGTTGAGTTTCAGATCACGTTAAAGGGTCACGCATTAAAATATTATATGAAATCCATCAAACCGGGGAATCCCCATGGACAACCATTTCCTTTACCACAAGTCAAACAAAAATTTATCGTTGAATTTAAACTACCCCAATCTGAGTAACAAACTCTTTCTGAGTTGTGAGAAATCAAACAGAGATATGGGGAATATGCATGGGATTATATCCAAAGATTCAAAGACACAATAGGGAAATTCTCCAACACAATGGTTCATTCAGGGACTTTTAACATTAACTTGGATCCACCCAACATCGTATAAATACCTTGGGGGAAGTCCTAGAACAAGCCATGAAAATTGAGGTGATGGAGGGATATCCTAGAAGCTTGCACATAACAAGACCACCTGATGACTATAATATTACACAACTGCAGGGCCATATTTCAACCCTGACTGGTAAGATTCAAGAACTGACCATTCCTAGAGCATTCTGGCCACAATTTTGGTGTATTGGTTGCTATGATGAGGGGAATACAACGACCAGATGTCCTGGATTGAGGGGTGCATGACCTTCTCCACAAATGATGGCGCCCCCACCAGCGAGACCATCGAGGGGAGTTGCATAAGTTGTAGTTTTTACACCTTTCCATGGCTCAGTATAGTACCATGCCTTCCCAAACCATCAATGTACTTGGAATAATCAGTATTGTGAAATTTTTCAAAGCCATGGGCACCCCCCTCGACATTGTCCACTCCTTCAAAAATACACCCATAGACCGAACACATTTTACTGTGAGTTCTATGGGTCCCCTACTCACACCACCAAATAGTGTCATGCTTTGGATGCACTTGTGGACATACTAGATCAGTCTGTATTCAAGGTTTATGAATCTCCTCAAGGCTTTGGAGGAGGACGTAGAGGTGGTGGAGGTTTCATAGGTGGACTAACTCACGGAAGAGGGTCGGATCGATGTTATAATTTTGATGAGCAAGTACATCTCGCTCGAGATTGTCCTCTTCTGAGATGAACATGGTGTGCCCACTATGGAAACAACACCCATGCCATCTAATATTTCCATGAGTTGATTATGAAATGGGAGGATCGTGCAAGGAAGTGAGCCACCAATTTGATAAATTTAGAGCCCCAACATGTTACTAAAGAGAAAGCTACCAATATTGATATTATTAATAGAATCAAAACAAGGACTGGTGTCTATGTTGATCACTCAAATCAAATTAATATCTGCACGACAGTACCAGAAGTTGTTAGATATGCCCCCCTTGTGCAAAAATAGTTTTTTAAGGATGTTGTTGAGATATTTCGATGGATTTCTAATCCTGCAATACTGATACCTGCAAACTCAAGCCATGAGCTTCCATCTAAACTTATGGAGCATTGTGTGGCATAGAAAGATCCTCTAGTGAGACCCCAATAGACTATTGAATTATGGTTCTACTTACTTTCTAATATTTTGGATGATGAACAACTCACTAAGGAGTTACGGAACAAGATCAAGGGGATTTTATATATTTAAACGAACCCAGAAGAGTTGATTGTGGCTCATATTCACAAAATACATATAGGTAGAGTACAAAAAATGAAATCGTGATCTAGAAGGTAATTTATACTAAATACTCACTTAGATGGCTACGAGATTAATGATGTTGTTGGTTGTGGAGCCTGATTATCTTCCTGATTCAGAGGTCTTTGTTTTTAGCCGTGTTTATACCCCATGAATACTTTACACCCCAGAAGAATGTAAACTCCTCCACACAGGGGAGTGAAGAGGGGGGTTACCCCCTCTGCGGGGTTCGGGGGGTCCAGGGGAAAGTGGGCCCTCGATGGGGGTTTAGGGGATAGCGTTCCCCTATGGGGGTTCGGGGGAAAATCCCCGGAAGGAAAAAATTCCTTGTAAATGTATATTGTAATTTCATTGTAAATCTGGACCGTTCATTCCGAACTGTCATCAATCTCATGCACATAGGCATCCATTCCCTCCTAGAATGATCAGTAATTTATTACAACCATTTAGCAATGGCTCTCCTCTTCCAGCCATTCATTTACATGCTCATCGCAAGAGAACATGAATTACTCAGTAATGAGTGAAGAGAAAGGAAGAAGAAGAAGAACAAACAGAACCAGAAGAAGCCCCAAAACAACGCCCAAGGGATGTTTAAATAGTTACATGAAGAAAATAAAAGATCATGTAACCCCTTTTCTCCATAAAAACAATTATAGGTAAATAAAATATAACAAAAAGACTCATCCCCTTAAGCCCCCTCTCTCATGGAATCATAGCCCCCTATCTCTTTTGTCCTTATTTGTCTTACAACCAACGGTGTATTTTATTAATGTATATGAAGTATTACATTTCCTAGGCACTCTGGCCCTTTTTCAGTTTTACTGGCTCACTAGCCTAAGTTACAATTACATAATACATTTTAGTTCATAAGGGTTAGAACCAGGGTGTTACATATACCCAGCCACCCATAGGATGGCCACGCTAACCTGCAATGTACCCAACCACTCAAAGGTTGGCCACGCTAACCTGCAATGTACCCATCCACCCACATGTTGGACACGCTACTACGAAAACTCACCTTTGAACTGATCTCAATAAGGAGTTACGGAACAAGCTCACTAAGGAGTTATGAAACAAGATCAAGGGGATTTTAGATATTTAAACAAACCCAAAAGAGTTGATTGTGGCTCATCTTCCCAAAATACATATAGGTAGAGTACAAAAAAGGAAATTGTGATCCAGAAGGTAATTTATACTAAATACTCACTTTGATGGCTACAAGATTAATGATGTTGTTGGTTGTGGAGCCTGATTATCTCCCTGATTTAGAGGTCTTTGTTTTGAGTCGTGTTTATACCCCATGAATACTTTACACCCCAGAAGAATGTACACTCCTCCACATGGGGGAGTGCAGAGGAGGGTTACCCCCTCTGCAGGGTTTGGGGGGTCCATCCTCCCGACTAGGGGATCCGGGGGAAAGTAGGCCCCTGACAGGGATTCAGGGGATAGCGTTCCCCAATGGGGGTTCAGGGGAAAATCCCCCAAAGGAAAAATTTCCTTGTAAATGTTTATTGTAATTTCATTGTAAATCTGGACCGTTTATTATAAGGTTGCCAATTTGACGGTAGAAGTTATGTTAGGGTTTTTTTCTCTAGAAGGCAACCCTCTTTTCTGAGGGAAATGTATTGTGGCTATGTATAATTGTGAATATTGTATTCTGAATGAGGATACTTTGAGAGAAAGAAGAGGAAGTTACAGTGGGTGTGTTGTAGGTTGTATCCCTTCATTTATTGGATAATAATAAATGAAGGACCTGGTGATTTCTCTGGTGGACGTAGCCCACACTGGATGAACCACATATATCTCTGTCTCTATTGTATTGTGTATCTTTTGTGTTTTATTTCCACAATTGTTTTATTTTATTGCTCCGCGATCATGTTTTTCTAACAACTGGTATCAGAGCGAAAGGTAACTCACAGGAAAAGAGGGTTCCTGGTTCGAGTGGGAGTAATAGCAGAAGATGGAAAGCTTAGGGTCTAGAAATTTAACGGCCAAAACTACCAATTATGGAAGATGTATATGGAAGATTATTTATATAAGAAGGATCTATTCCTGCCATTTTTTGGAATAGAAAAGAAGCTGATGACCGTGAAGGATGACGAATGGGAGGTTCTTGACAGAAAGGCACTAGGAACGATACGGTTGAGCTTGGTAGCATCAGTGGCTTTCAATATTTCGAAATAAAAGACAATGAAGGAGATGATGGATGCATTAGCTAAACTATATGAAAAACCCTCAGTGTCCAATAAGGTATTTCTAATGAAGAGATTATTTAATATGAAGATATCAGAAGGTTGGTCTATTGTAGATCATTTAAATGAATTTAATATAGTTCCTAATCAACTAATTTTTGTAAAAGTGGAATTTGATGATGAGGTCAGGGCTCTTCTAATCTTGTGCTCATTTCCAGAAAGCTAGAACAGCTTGGTCATGGTTGTAAGTAACTATGTATTTGGTTCAAACACTTTAAAATTTGATGATGTTGTTGGTATTATCCTTAGTGAGGAAATGTGACGGAAAAGCACAGGTGAGACATCAGGTAATGTGTTAAACATGGAGAACATGGGAAGAAAAAAGGATAGAGGAAAAGGCTCAGGGAACCATGGGAATTGTAGGAAGGGAAGATACAAACATAGATTTGGAAAGATAGAGTGTTGGAATTATGGGAAGAAAGAACATCTGAAGAAAGACTGCAGAGCTCCAAAGAAACAAAGAGATGGACATCAGGAGAAAAATCAGGAACCAAATGTAACAAGTGATGTGTTACAAGATGCTTTGATTGTTTCTGTAGATAATATCTCTAAGTCTTGGTTAGTATATTCAGGGGCTTCATTTCATGACACACCCCATAGGAAATGTTTTCTAAATTATATTCAAGGTCATTTTGGACAGGTTCATTTGGGTGATCATGCACCATGCAAAATTGTTGGAATGGGAAAGGTAAAAATAAAGCAAAGCAATGGAATCCAATGGTTGTTGAAAGAGGTAAGACATGTTCCATAACTAAAGAAAAATCTAATTTCAACAAGGTATTTGACAAGTGAAGGTTGTATATCCATATTTACAGATAAGGTGTGGAAGGTCACCAAAGGATCATTGGTTATAGAAAAAGGAGAGAAGGTAGGTACATTCTATTTATGTACTAGTAATATTGACTCTTCTATCTCTTTAGCTTCTATAAGAGTGGATAAAACATTGTGGCATCATAGGCTTGGACACATGAGTGAGAAGGGGATGCAAATACTTCACAAAATAAATTTGTTGTCAGATCTTAAACAAATTGATTTGGATTTATGTGAGCATTGTGTTTATGGAAAACATAAGAGAGTCAAATTTCTCAGAGTCGAAAAAGAAAAGAAGAGTGAAAGGTTTGAGCCTATGCATACATATGTATGGGGACCATATCATGTATCACCTCTCGGTGTCTCTTGTTATTATGTTACTTTTATTCATGATGAAACTAGAAAAACTTGGGTTTATTGCATTCGACAAAAATATGATGTTTTTTATACTTTTAAGAAATGGAAAGCTTTGGTTGAGAATGAGACAGGAAAAAGGTTGAAGTGTCTCAAATTAGACAATGGAGTTTAAATATTGCAGCAAGGATTTTTATGATTAATGTTCATACCATGGGATTTGTAGAGAGAAGACAGTTCCAAGAACACCACAAGAAAATGGTGTGTCATAAAGGATGAACAGGACAATCATGGAGAGTGCAAGGAGTATGAGATTGCATGTTGGTTTTCCATTACAGTTTTGGGAAGATGTTGTAGATATTTTTGTTTAATTAATAAACAAAGGACCTTCAAGCTCTTTGAATGGTATAATTCCAGAGGAGGCATGGACAGGTAAAAAGGTAAACTATTCGTTTTTGAAGACTTTCGGTTGTGAATCACTTGTCCATATTGATAAAGAAAATAGAACAAAGCTTGAGGAAAAATCCAAGAAGTGTACCTTTATTGGATATAGTGTTAATGATTTTGGTTATTGCTTATGGGATTATGAAAATCACAAAATCACAAAATCATTAGGAATAGAGATGTCATATTCAACGAGAAGGTCATGTACAAAGATCAATTGCAGGGAAAGAAACAGGAAAAAGAAAAACCAGAATACACAGTGCTTGATGAGATCACTGAAAAAGAAACTCCAAAGGTACTAAAAAATAAAAATGTACAACAATAGGATCAAGAGGTACCTCAAACTACTACAAGTGTTATTAGAATATATATGAGGTTAAGTAGACCCCCTGAATGATACTCTCCTTCATTGTATTATTTATTGTTGATTGATTTTGGTGAACCAGAATGTTTTGAAGAGGCAATGCATGAAGACACCAAAAAGAAGTGGGAGCAAGGAATGAAAGAGGAAATGGATTCCTTGGTAAATAAACAGAATTGGGACTTGGTTCAGTTGCATGCAGGAAAAAGAGCATTGCGGAGTAAATGGGTTTACAATTTGAAGGAAGAAGATGGAGGAAAAAACATGTACAAGGCTAGACTTGTTGTAAAGGGGTTTGAAAAAAAGAAAGGTATAGATTTTGATGAAATATTTTCTCATGTTGTTAAAATGACTTCAATTAGGACTATTTTAAGTCTTGTGACAGAAGAATATTTTCATCTTGAACAATTAGATGTAAAAACAACTTTTCTCCATGGGGATTTGGAGGAATAGATTTATATGAAGTAGCCACAGGGGTACGAGGTCAAAGGGAAGGAGAATTTGGTATGCAGGTTTAAGAAGAGATTGTATGGCCTAAAGAAAGCTCCAGGGATGTGATATTTGAAGTTTGACAGGTTTATGACAGAACAAGGTTATAGTAGATGCCATTCTGATCACTGTGTTTATTTTTAAAGGCTAGAAAATGGAAGCTATATTATCTTGCTATTGTATGGAGATGGCATGCTTGTTGCAGGATATAAATGTGCTCAAGAATAAATTAGCTAATTCATTTGTGATGAAGGATTTGGGTGCCACAAAAAAAATCCTTGGTATGAGAATAACAAGAGATAGAAAAAATCACAAATTGACATTGTCTCAAGGTGAGTACATAGAGAAGTTCTTGGAGAGGTTTAGAATGCAGAATGCAAAACCAATTCAAATTAACTAAGGAAATGTGTCCCAAGACAAAAAAGGATATAGAATACATGTCCAGGGTCCCTTATTCATCATTAGTTGGCAGTTTGATGTATGCAATGGTTTGCACAAGACCAGATATTGCACATGCAGTGGGAGTTGTGAGCAGGTATATGAAAAATCCAGGTAAAGAANTTGAAGGAAGAAGATGGAGGAAAAAACATGTACAAGGCTAGACTTGTTGTAAAGGGGTTTGAAAAAAAGAAAGGTATAGATTTTGATGAAATATTTTCTCATGTTGTTAAAATGACTTCAATTAGGACTATTTTAAGTCTTGTGACAGAAGAATATTTTCATCTTGAACAATTAGATGTAAAAACAACTTTTCTCCATGGGGATTTGGAGGAATAGATTTATATGAAGTAGCCACAGGGGTACGAGGTCAAAGGGAAGGAGAATTTGGTATGCAGGTTTAAGAAGAGATTGTATGGCCTAAAGAAAGCTCCAGGGATGTGATATTTGAAGTTTGACAGGTTTATGACAGAACAAGGTTATAGTAGATGCCATTCTGATCACTGTGTTTATTTTTAAAGGCTAGAAAATGGAAGCTATATTATCTTGCTATTGTATGGAGATGGCATGCTTGTTGCAGGATATAAATGTGCTCAAGAATAAATTAGCTAATTCATTTGTGATGAAGGATTTGGGTGCCACAAAAAAAATCCTTGGTATGAGAATAACAAGAGATAGAAAAAATCACAAATTGACATTGTCTCAAGGTGAGTACATAGAGAAGTTCTTGGAGAGGTTTAGAATGCAGAATGCAAAACCAATTCAAATTAACTAAGGAAATGTGTCCCAAGACAAAAAAGGATATAGAATACATGTCCAGGGTCCCTTATTCATCATTAGTTGGCAGTTTGATGTATGCAATGGTTTGCACAAGACCAGATATTGCACATGCAGTGGGAGTTGTGAGCAGGTATATGAAAAATCCAGGTAAAGAACATTGGGAGGTAGCAAAGTGGATTCTCAGGTATTTGAGAGGTACATCTACTCATGCATTATGTTTTGGAGGTCCAGACATTGTTCTGCAGGGACATGTTGATTCAGATATGGCAAGTGATAAAGATAGCAGGAGGAGAACCACATGATATGTTTTTACTATAGGTGGAACAACAGTAATTTGGATTTCGAAACTGCAAAAGGTTGTTGCACTTTCAACAACATAAACATAGTATGTTGTTGCTATAGAGGATAGTAAAAAAATGATTTGGTTACAGAGGTTTATGGAGGAATTGGGAAAGAAGCGGGAGAATAGTAGGTTGTACTATGACAGTGAGAGTGTCATTCATCTTGCAAAGAAATCAACCTTCCTTTAGAAGACTAAGCATATACAACTCAGGTACCATTTCATACAATGTCTTGGAATATGGACATTTGAAGTTGGAAAAGATACACACTAGCCAGAATCTTGCAAACATGTTAACTAAAGGAGTAACTAGTGAGAAACTGAGTTCCTGCTAAGTTTCAGTTTCTCTTCAAGCATGAAGATGAAGATGAGAAATTTTCTAGGTACAAGAAGGATCATATTCCAACATATACAAGAACGGTGGAGTTGTTGAGATCGGTCTCCAAGATTTTGTTGGTTGTGGAGCCTGATTATCTTCCTAATTCAGAGGTATTTGTTTTCAGTCGTGTTTATACCCCGTGAAGACTATACACCCCTAAATAATGTACACTCCTCCACGTAGGGGAGTGCATAGGAGGATTACCCCCTCTACAGGTTCTGGGGGGTCCATCCCCTCGGCTGGGGGGTCTGGGGGCAAGCGGGCCCCTAACTAGGATTTGGGGGACAATGTTCCCTGATGGGGGTTAGGGGGAAAATCCCCTGAAGGAAAAATTGCCTTGTAAATGTATATTGTAATTTCATTGTAAATTTGGACCATTCATTATAAGGTCGCAAATATGACGGTAGAATTTATGTTAGGGTTTTTTTCCCTAGAAGGAAACCCTCTTTTCCAAGGGAAATGTATTATGGTTATGCTTCATTTCAAATATTGTATTCTGGGTGAGGAGACTATGAGAGAAATAAGAGGAAGTTACAACGGGTGTGTTGTAGTTTGTATCCCTTCATTTGCCTGATAATATCAAAGAAAGGACCTGGCAATTTCTTTGGTGGACGTAACCCACACTGGGTGAACAACGTATATCTGTGTCTCTATTGTATTGTGTATCTTCTGTGTTTTATTTCTGCATTTGTTTTATTTTATTTCTCTGCAGTCCTATTTTTCTAACAAATGTTATGTTAGATTTGGGGTTTGACGTCAACATCTTACCGAATAAAACTTGGGAAACCATGGGTAAGCCCAAGCTAGTTTATTTTCCAATTCAGTTGCAGATGGCCAATCAGTATTGTATCTATCATGTTGGGAGATTCCATAATGTTGAAGTGGAATTAAATGGAGTCAAGACAATGGCTGATTTCGAGGTTATAGAAATCATGGAGGAGAAGGAGCCATACCCATCTTTATTGGGTATTTATTGGGCTTATGATAATTTTGTTGGTATCGACCTTAAGAAAGAAATCATGTCTTTCAAAGCGGATGGCATGAAAGTAACCCAACCATTAGACTCGTATTAGGGTCCTCACTATACAGATCCGGTAGAGGGGAATATAGAAGATGATTCTCTGGATCATCTCTATACTTTGATTGCAGGAAAGCGGGTGGATTGTATTAACCCAATTGCAGATGGTTCGATAAGTTGGCACAATATTCAATCTGCAGGGGAAGATTCAGAGGTAGTGTTTGACAACTAGAAATAGGGAAGATATGAGAACTTCTCATGATGTTGAGGGACTATTAGAGCATCTAGGTGGATTGGTTCATAGGTTAGAGAACACCTTGTTTACGATGGCACTTCAGATTTATGTAGCTTTCTTATGGAGTTAGAGGATAAAGTCACACCAAAGAAAACAATTCGGGTACTTGATGTTGCGTTAAGGTCCTCGTCGACTAGATGGTGGGCCACCCACAAAGGTATTTTATCTTCCTGGGATGAAGCAAAAAGTGCCATCCAACATCGCTTTAGTCCCCCTTCACAACTTACTTCGTTGAATCTGGAATCGTAAGATTTACAATTATAGGATGGGATTTTAAATCCGAGGGAGTATATTGTGCACTTTATTCAGGTATGGAAAGTTGCGTAATTTCCTTCTTAATTGTGGGTTCATTAGTTTATTCATTCCCTAGGATAGATTCCAGGTACTTGGCATATACATGAGGAAGCTCGATGCCTAATGGTTTGCTGGAAAATTCTTCAACGATAATTTTTGCAAGACTTATTATTCTTAGGTAAGTCCCTTGAAATCATTATAGCTTTGCAATAGATTAAGAAAATATTTTTTGTTGATGAAGTTAAGCCTATACATCCTCCCATTGTCTGTCTTGAACATGAGTACCTCCTTCATCATAGTCTTTACCCATCTTATGTTCGATTACCTGCGCTCTGCCTCACTGTCGAGAGAGACCTAGATGATCCCAATGACCTTGAGGAACTTAGGCATCTAACATTTCAAGAATCTGAAGGGTCTATGGGGCTTAAAGATACTATCATGAATGATTTTAAAAGTTCCTATACCAAACCCTTGAATTTGCAGAAAGTCAATATAGGAATTGATGAGAACCCTAATCTAGCATCCATTAGAGATTATTGGAATGAACAGATCATGACCGAGATATATGATCTGTTGTGGGAATATGAGGATCTATTTTTGACAAATTTCTCATAATTAAAGGGTATTAAGGGACATTTAGGGGAGATGAGGATATATTTAAAGACCGAACCAAGACTAGTCAAGCATACACCATATTGGCTAAATCCCAGAGTTAAAGAGGATGAATGGATGAAGAAGGAGATTGATAGGATGCTCACAGCTAGGATGATTTTACATGTCAATAAGGATGAATGGATCAATCCTATTGTGATCCAAACTAATAAAGGTATGAATGATACATGAGTTTTTGTGGATTACAGAATCTCAAATGTTTCTTGTGTACATGACCCCTTCCCTACCCCCTTCATTGGTGAGGTATTGGATCAAGTAGTTGGAAATGAGTCATATTCCTTTATAGATGGGTTTTATGGATATCACCAAGTTCAAATCACAGATGAAGATAAGAAGAATACTAATTTCATTATTTAGTGGGGGTCATTTTCCTATGATGTTATTCCTTTCGGGCTTAAGAATGCCCCAACAATGTTTTCTCGGATAGTCATTGTGGTGTTCTGAGATTTCATTCATAAGTTCCTTGAGGTCTACCTGGATGATTGGATTGTTTATATCTTAGTTAAAGATCACATTACGATATTACGCTTGATGTTGGACCATTGTAGAAAATTATAAATTTCCTCTAATATGGGAAAATGTATTTTTGTGTACCATTTGGGAATCTGTTAGGGCATATTGTTTGTCATGAAGGAGTGCTAATCGATCCTGTAAAAATTGTAGTTATTATTAATATGCCTCCTCCTCCCTCTATCAAGCAGTTGTGAATGAACCTAGGCCATATGGATATTATCACTGATTTATCAAGGGTTACGTGAGCATAACAACACCTTTGGAACAACTTATTAAGAAATATGAAAGATTTTGTCAGACTTGAGACTGTGATAAAGAATTCAACCTGCTAAAAGAGAAATTGAGCATTGCACCCATTCTGACTTGTCCTAAATGGAAAATTGAATTTGATGTACATATTGATGCCTCTGAAATTGCGCTAGGTGTTATTCTTTCTCAACGAGGGGAAGGAAACTTAGACCATCATGTATACTTTTCCCATCCCAAACTTTCGCAAGATGAATGCAATTACACCACGACCGAAAGGGAAGGTTTGGCTATGGTGTATGGTTTACAAAAGTTTACGCATTATTTACTTATAAGTCATTTTTATTTTTTTACTGACCATTCTAATTTGAAGTATTTGGTGAAAAAACATGTGTTAGAGAGCCGCATTTGCAAATGGTTGCTATTGTTTCAAGAATTCTCTTTTAAGGTCATTGTTAAGACTAACAAGTTAATTGTCGGGCCAGATCACTAGTCTCGCATAGAGTCCAGAGAAAGTGGTGGACTTGTAGATGACCAGCTCCCAGATGAAAATCTGTTTCTTATTGAGACCATTCATGATTATATGTCGGACATTGCCCTATTCTTTACTACGAGTACTATGCTGGAAGGTTATTCCACAACACAAAAGAGGAACCTAGCGGTTCATGCAGCCGATTATCAACTAATTGTGGATGAACTATACAAATTGGGATTGGATAACATCTTGTGGCATTGTGTGTTAGACCATGAACAACCTAATATTATATGGGAATGTCATAGTGTATTTTTAGGAGGACTCGTTGGCGGAAAGGAAACTGCTTGGAAGATCCTACAGGAAAGACTATGGTGGCTGGCAATGTTTAAAGATGCTAAGGAATATGCTTGAGCCTACGATGTATGTCAAAGAGTGGGAAAACCATCATGTCGAGGTGAGTTTCCTCTACACCTTGTTTGCACACTACAATCTTTTGAAAAATGGGTTATTGATTTCATCGGTTCAATAAATCCTCCAACTGGGTATTCCAAAGCCAGATAGATAATTATCAAAACTGAATACCTAACTCACTGGGTAGAAGCATAGGTTGTTCAAGATTTTTATATGATCACTGCAACTTGATTTATTTTTTAGACTATTATTACTAGGTTTAGGTGTCCTTGTAGATTAACCAGTGACCAAGGCTCCCACTTTCTCAACGAAACTGTAGTGACCTAATCTAGTGGATATTGGTGGCCACCCACCTATTCCAATTGGCTCCTCTTGACAATTTTCAGTTCAACACGTTCTTTTCTACTTCTTTGTAATCGTGGGTTCTACACTTCCAAGGTTGTCTAAATACCTACACATATTTCAGGTGGAAACTAGTATCCGCCCAACTAATCCAACTGGCTTATTTTGGATGTTTTCATGTAAACACATCTTTATGTACTTCCAGGGCCATTTTGGGGCACTAAACAATGGTTTTTTGTCTTGCCAAAGTCAAACTATAGATGGATTCAGATTTTGATAGTGTAATGTGTAGTTCTCAAAAATACCTTTCCAATGGGCTATCACACACCTAAAATGGAGGTCATATGCAAAAGTTACAACCTCGGGAAGTTGAGGTACCAACTTACCCATCGAGGCCCACGTAACTTTTGGTGTTTCATCTCTTAGGGTTAGGTTTTTGGATGTCTAGGGTTTTGGAATTTATGAGTAATTTTAAAAAGGCCTCTGGAGCCTCATTGTAATCATTCTACTCAAATGGATGTGTGTAGCAACCACATCTCTTCTCAAAGATAACTACCACCATTCAAGCAATTTGTTTCAATTCTGCAGTTTTACAGTTTCATCCTATTTCATTTATTCAATAGAAGATATTGTTCACTGGATATTTGTGTTGTTATTTGTATATTTGTGTTTATTGTATACAGTCTGTTAATCGGTTCGTTCCACTCCTAAATCCACATCAGTGGTTTCAGAGCGGTCTGCTCTTCATTTATTTTTCTTTGTGCATGTCCCTGACAAGATCTGGGTACAAGAAGTTGGGACTTGAACCAGTCAATCCTTTGCAAGATAGGTCGCGTCAAGCCTAACAATAACCCATGAGGGACAAAAATAAAGATGATGGAGTAGGAGATCCTTTTAAAATGTTTCTCAAGGAAGCCCTTACACGACAAAGGAACGAAATTATGGACAACTTTGCACAGATCTTCGGAGGCTACCCACAGGAGAAGGATATTCATCAAGTGGCCATGCAACCCCCTTCAAGGTACAGGTAAATTTTTATATTCCATTATTTGAAGGACTGATAGATG